>JAJGRW010002652.1:0-32380 GCA_025461045.1 Carex parvula | reverse complement strand
GGTTGGATCGACCGTTAGGATTTGAAAAGTCAAATTTTGGAGCCGTAGCACGGACCCCATCCGTGCTATGCATAGCACCACAGGCTCACTCATAAAATATTAATGTATCAATATGTTACTAATCTCACTTGCTCATTTTTTTTATATGATTGCTGTTGCTTTGCTCAGTGAATAAAAATAGTTATGATTGATTGATTAATTGGGTTGATTAATTGGTTTTAGGAGTGTAGAAGAAGTTAGTTTAAATTTGGAAAGAAAGAAGAAATGAGAAAGCTCGATTTTCAAGAGAGTAATTGCTTGTAATTAGGCAAGTTTTCTCTCTTCTTAATTCTATGCTGGTTAATTATATTATTAATTCTATACTACAATTTGTTAGTTATTAATTTTATGCTGGTTAATTATATTATTAACCGGAACATTAGTATGTCTTTTAGGTTATACCCGTTCAAAATTAAACCGGAACATTTAATATGCCTTTTAGGTTTATACCCGTGAAATACACATACTTAAATTGTAAATTTGTATTTAAATTTTGTAACATAATATTAATTATCTTCGATTTAATATTTCAGTCAAGACGAGATCGATGTATCGTCCAGGTGGGTCGCAGATGTCTTCTTCGCAATCGCAATCATATTCTTCAGTCTCGTCTCCTCTCAGGCAAGAAGACATAAATGCAATTTCAAGTCAGGTGTTGGGCGTGCTTCAACCACAGCTGAACCAATTCATGGAGGAGATGAGGCGTAGCATGGGACGTTCTCTTCGTCTCATCAGGTACGAAATCTGATTTTTGGGTATGTTTCAATCCAATAAGGACACCAAGTATGACAAATCAATTAACGGAACAGTAAACTCCTAAAAATTGTAAACCCTAAACAGTAAACTCTTAACATTAATCCTAAAAGTTTTAGTTATATTCTCACAGGGAGGTTCTACCTCGCACCATCCCGATGCTCAGGATGACAGCAGGGATGATATCGGAGATGATAGTTTTAGGATGTTTTGATTTGTATGTCGTACTTTAGATATTTATTTTTATGTCGTACTTTAGATATTTTATTTTTATGTCGTACTTTAGATATTTGATATTTGATATTTATGTAGTGCTTTACATATTCATGTTATGTCGTTTTGTGAATTGTTTGGTACGTACCAATTGAAATTGTTTTTGAATTGCTTGGTGCTTGGTACGTTTCGTACAAGTATTTTATATTGTATATTGAATGCTTGTGAATTGTATATTTAAATTCCTTTTAAATTGATTGGTGCTTGGTACGTTTCGTACCAATTGGGGAAAAGAAAAATAACAAAAGAGTACAAAAAAAAAAATCACCCTTCTGCGACCGATTCTGGGCCCATCAACGACCGGCCAATCGGTCTCTGATGGTATTCTGCCACGTCAACATATATCATCGGTCGCTATAGGATCATCTGCGACCGGCGCATTATCCTTCAACGACCTGTGACGTTAGCGGGGTGGTCATCAGCGACGGCGCAACTGCGACCGATTTCGGCCATCTGCGACCGGCGCCATACCTTTCTGTGACCGATTTGGCAGGTCACAGAAGGGCCCCGCTACTATAGTGCCAATAGCTGCGCTATAAACTTTCGGACTTCAAAAGCTATAACGTTATTAACCGTTTGTTCTTTATAATGATTCTAATAGCTAGTTATGGTTGTGCTATAGCTTTTCGGATCTTAAAAGTCTATAGCTATAATCGCTATTTAGAACCTGGAACTTATATATGCGGATTTTAAAATGAGAATTCATATATATATATATGAGGAGGGATCAAGTTACAACAAAGTTACAACAATCATGTTTTTCATTTTCAAAGGTCAAATCGTTGATCCAAACCGTTCAACATGATCTCCACAATAAATGTGCTTGCAGATCGCCTATGACCTAGTAGCGAAGTTACCAGAGAGAGAAGCTCTCGACTTACCCACCTATATCTTCTTACTGCTACACTACCTCCACTACTCATAGTCGATCAGTTCAGTGGCAGGATCGCTCCCAAGAGAACATATTATGAAATGAAGCATATTAGTTTTTTTAGTTAGTCAAGTCAATAGCTTCTTTATTATTGATGTAGAAATCTATACTCTGAAAAGCTTATTATTGATGTAGAAATCTAGAAAGTCCTCTCTGAAAGGAGTCAGAGCTGCTTTGGTCTACCGCCAATAAGAAAATCAGATTGAGAAGTTCACTGGAGTGTGCCTGGGAATCAGCTTCCTTTTGATGTAAATTTTTACATTTTTGTGAATTTTTTTACTATTATTAAGTATTTTACAAAAATAGTCATATTCAGACCATTGAATTTTGTACCCATCTTAATAAATAGTAAAAAATTCAAAAAAATGTAAAATTTGATCTGAAAGCACATTTTATTTAGATAATAATGTTGAACGGTTTGAATCGATGATTTGGATATTGAAAATGAAAAAAAATGGTTGTTGTAACTTGTTGTAACTCAAATTTGTTGTCACTTGATCCCTCCTCTATATATATATATATATAATATATATATATATATATGAGCTATGGTGAGACGTGGAGTAAAACCAAGTTTTTACTCCATGGCACTATATTTTCATTTTGAAAATCCAAACAACCGATCCAAACCGCTCAACATGTTCTCTATATTGAAATGTGCTTGGAGACCAAATTTTACATTTTTTGGAATTTTTTTACTATTTATTAAGCTACTTTGAAAATTGCTGATCCGGTGGTCCAGAAATTTTTACTGTTTTTTACTGTTCATAGTGGATCAGCGATTTTCAAAGTGGCTTAATAAATAATAAAAAAAATTTTAAAAATGTAAAATTTAGTCTCCAAGCACATTTCAATATAGAGAACATGTTGAGCGGTTCGGATCGGTTGTTTGAATTTTCAAAATGAAAATATTGCGTGGAGTACAAACTTGTTTTACTCCACGTCTCACCATAGCTCATCTATATATATATAGAGTGGCTAAGGTCAAAGTGGTATGACCAAGGCCTTGGTGCTACCAATCAGTTTTTGCAATTTTAAAGTTCAAATAGTCGATTCAAACCGTTAGATGTTCAATCTATATTAAAATCTGCTTGGAGACCAAATGTTATATTTTTTGGAATTTTTTTACTATTTTTTAAGCCACTTTGAAAATAGCAGATCCGGATGAACAGTAAAAACAGTGCAACAAAATTCTGGACCATGTGATCAGCAATTTTCAAAGTGGCTTAAAAAATAGTAAAAAAATTCCAAAAAATGTAAAATTTGGTCTCCAAGCAGATTTTAATATAGATATCACATCTAACGGTTTAGATCGGCCGTTTGGACTTTGAAAACCCAAAAACGACTTGGTAGCACCAAAGGCCTTGGTCATACCACTTTGATCTTAGCCACTATATATATATATATATATATATTTATATAGAGCTGGGCTATGGTGAGTTGTGAAGTAAGATGTCATTTTTACTTCACGCTCATATTTTCATTTTGAAAATTCAAACAACCGATCCGAACCGCTCAACATTTCTATATTGAAATGTGCTTGGAGACTAAATTTTACATTTTTTGGAATTCTTTTACTATTTATTAAGCCACTTTGAAAATCGCTGATCCGGTGGTCCAGAAATTTTACTATTTTTTACTGTTCACAGTGGATCAGCGATTTCAAAGTGGCTTAATAAATAGTAAAAAAATTCCAAAAAATGTAAAATTTAGTCTCCAAGCACATTTCAATATTTAGAAAATGTTGAGCGGTTCAGATCGGTTGTTTGAATTTTCAAAATAAAAATATGACGTGAAGTAAAACAACGTTTTACTTCACAACTCACCATAGCCTCTCTCTCTCTCTCTCTCTCTCTCTATCTCTCTATCTATATATATATATATATATATATAGACTATATAAACACAAGTATGCGGTAATATGCAGCCGAAAATGCAAAACCGCATATTTGATTGAATATTTAGATTGTAACCGAATAAGAATATGCAGCTGCATAGACTGAATTTTAATACAGTGCCTCACTCAATGATTCGGTAGAAATAAAGAAACCTAATCATTTCTATCGGATTGAAATTTCTCCATACTTCATCCAATTTTCTATATTATTTTGACTTAATTTCTATAAATAAAATTCTGCAAATTCTCAGCAAATGTTGTGGAGCGAAAGGGTCATTTATAAATTCTAATTGCCGCCATATATTTCTAAACTGTATTACCAGGTGGCAAATTATAATGCCCCCCTTGCAAATTTCTAGAAGTGTTATCTACCCAAGATGTTGATAATTAATAATTATTAATTAAAGCGACCTTTCATTGTACAATATGAATTTATATTACTTGCTTTCCTGTTTTCAGTTTTCCAGAATGTTACAGATATTGCTTCGCTTTTCTTGTATCCAAGGACAAAAGGGAGAGGCCAACTAATTAGGTATATTTATAGGGGGTTTTGTGCAAAGCTAAAAAATCAGAATTAGTTTTGTTTTACCTATCTAAAAAGATGGTAAAAAAATACTAAAAAAATGTACAATCTAACATTCAAGTACTTCTTCATACAAAGATTATGTTGAACAGTTGAAATCAGATCTGAGCTAGAAAATAAAGATACAATTCATAATACAATTGATGGATTGACGTGGACTCGACATAGTACCGTAGGTCCGTAGCTTCACTTTTCTTGTATCTAAGGACAAAAGGGAGAGGTCAACTAATTAGGTGTACTTGTAGGGGCTTCTCTGCAAAGATGAAACTTCAGGCTATACAACTCGCCAGCTGGTAATTATTGGTGTATTTGAGGAAGTCAATGATAAAATAAAAGACAAATATGAGATGTAATGTAACGACAAGTATTAAAAAGCATATTCGTTCGTCTAAGATGGAATGATTGCGCACCCAAGCACAGACAAAGGGTCTCTTTTGTAACCATTTGATTTGGATTTGGGGGTTCTATCAATTAAAACACCCCAAAACCCGTCAAACCAATCAGAGACATCATGCTGTTCCAATTTAGACATGATTATCTCTCCATTGGCGTTTAGACTGGAGAGATGAACCTGATAGTTGGTTAAGAATTGAAAGTTAAAAGATATTAATAATGTTGTTTTAATTTCATGCAACATATGAGTAATATGTTTTTTTATTTTCATTTTATAGTCCGTGCACTGTATGATGCGAAATAGTGATGTCTATATCTTTATTCAAATTTAAGGAATATCATTTGAATTGCTTTTTTTGTGTAAGTTGACAAAAGTCACAAAACAAATTATCATCGTTGTTGTTATTATATTAACCAACTAAATTAATTGTGGTTTCCATGAAAAAAATTACTATCGTTGTTGTTATTATATCACTTGAAACGCTTTGTGGAAGCATCAAATTTTTCTATTTTTATATTTCATCAAATTGCTTAAAATTTGAATAATCTATACTGAGTAATCCTTCAAGCATTATCAAGTATAAAGTTCGATAAAACACACACACACATGTGTGTGTTTCGTCAGTACCTTTTTATTCACATTTATATTTTGTTTTAATATTCCGAAATACTTTAGGAGAAATTGTTGATAATATGAAATTATTTCAATGCAGACAAATTTTGTAGGGAAAATTTCTAGTGTACCCATACAAACTTTTGAAATAGCTAATTTTCTCATCAAAATACCATAATATCCAAAATTCCCACAAAATTTTAACATTCTTTCTTATATCCTTTTAATTATTTAATCTTTTATTTAATAATTTTAAAAATTAATTTGACCAATATGTCATTTAAAAACTTCTGAACCAGGCTGCCAAACCCTACACCCCAATCCCTGTGCCAGAAACTCTGCAGGTTTATTCAGAACATGGTTTAAAATTAGAAGTAAAGAACATCTCCATTTAAAATTAAAGGACATATTGGTCAATTTAATTTTTAAAATAATCAAATAAAAGATTAAATAATTAAAAGGGGATGGAAGAAAGAATTTTAAGGTTATATGAGGATTTTGGATATTATGGTGTTTTGATGAGAAAATTGGTTATTTCAAAAATTTGCACGGGTACACTAGAAATTTTTCCTAAAAATAACATATTATCTTATGAGACACTCCTATGTAAAGTAGTCTTCTGTTTTATCTTTTGTCTCTTGTTTGTAAAAATTTGATAACTACAAAATATTCATTCACTATCCAACTTAAAATTAAAATAAAAAATAAACGGATTTTCGTTATATTCTTTTTAAAGAAAATCGAATTTTGGTATAGTATAGTCAGATTCATCATTCATTGTCTCTGAACGATAAGTGATCTTATACGGACCGTAGATGTCAATTCTGATTAACTGCGCCTAATTGGAAAAAAAAAAGAGAAAAGTATCATTACTTAAGTTTCGAGAGCGACCTTTGAGAGAATTACCTTTCAGTATTAAAAGCATCCTTGGATTTACGGCAAAATCAGTTACAAGTTGGGAATTGGAAATGGACATCTCCAGTAAGTCAACCCAGGGAATCAAGTTCCTTGTTCTCCAGTTATAATGCTTTAAACAGCTAACTGAGATTTTCCTAAGATAGTGAACGATCTTACTCGCCATTTATTTTATGATATCTCAACCTTTTGGCCAGATTGTACTCGGATAATATATTGTGCTCTAGTACTATTTTTTTCATGAAAGAATACGTTATATGTAACAATCATGATATCATTGGAAATTATACTGATAGATGGTCTATCTAGGTAGGGGTGTTTATCGGGGCCGGTTTATTTGGTTTTTAACCGAACCGAAATAGTTTGGTTCAAACGGTTCGGTTTTTTCGGTTTAATTGGTCCAGTTCGGTTCAATTTTTGATATAGATCGGTTTCTTTAATATGGTTCGGTTTATAATATCTAAAAACCGTAATAACCGAACCGACCGATTTCTTTAACATGGGTATTAATCTTTACAGTGGTACATGGATATTAATCTTTACACTCTGGTATATGGGTGGTTTCAACTTGTGAATTTAATCTTTACAGTGTGGTACATGGGTGGTACAGTGGTACAATATTTCACATTATTGCTGAATTTATTATTTACAGTGTATTAATCTCAACTTGTTAGCTGTAAATGCCTTGTTTTATAACAATCTCAACTAAACAATGGTTTGTTCGGTTTAACCGAACAAACCGAAAGTTACTTTGGTTTGGTTTTAATCGGTTGCTATATTTACTTTGGTCGGTTCGGTTCTATTTTAAAAACCGAAATAAACTTTGATTTGCCTATTTTATTTCGGTTTTAACCGAACCGAACCGATGAACACCCCTATATCTAGGTCATAGCACATATCTGCATTTTTTATAAATTTTAACATGTAAGAGGATGATTATAACATGTAATAGGATGACCCTTTTGAGATATTGAATTTGTTATATTATATATAGCTTAATTCTGAGTATTTCACGGTACGTCGATAATTTAAATAAAGCCGGTATCAAGTTCGAATTAATTTATTATCTATAAAAAGTTAGCTATGATTTAAAAAAAATTATGAGGGAAAACAAAACGACTTTAACATTGTTCAAAATTTAATACATATCTTATTTAAATAATAAAACAAATTAACAACTTTATTCTAGTTTGGTTTGAACAATATTTTTTAAATCTTAAATAAAGTATCACAAAAAAATAGATGTAAGTTAGAATCATCATTTTATGTAATACAACTTCACAGTGTAATTAGAAGACAAATATTTTAAATGGAAGGATTTATTGAAAACAATATTTATTCGGTGGTTGCAACAACTGACAAAACAATTGTCAAAATACAAAAGGTAAAATTGTTGATACTTTCAATATAATTTAAATAAATTGTACATTAATTTTGATGTAATTTGAATGCCATTTAGTTATCAATCACAATGATAATGTCGAATCGTCAATAGATAAAATAATTTAAAATTTAAACTACAAAGAAGATGTTATAATTTATAATTTATATAATTAATTGCTGTGATTGTGAAAAAAAGTCAGTTTCCATTTAACCCATATTTTTTAAATCGTAATTTCTCCTTCTCTTATTTGTAACAAATCAACAAACCAAACCGGCACAAGATTTGGATGCTGCCCATCACTGCATCACCTGCTAACAGTAACAGGTCAGAACATACAATAATACTCCATGACTTTCTCCAGTTTATTGAAGCCTGGAGAGCATGTGATTCTATTTGTCCCTAATTCTTCTCCGCTTGTCTCTCCTAGGACGCACAAAGCAGCCAATTTTCAACTAGGGAGAATCTAGCTTGACACGTAGCACGTTACAAGCAATCACTGAAACAAGGGCCCCGCATTTCCAGTAAGCCCATCGTCAGCTGTGGTTCTTACAAACAGAGCCAAGTCAGCAAATGGCCTCTCAAAATTTGGTAAAGGATTTAACAGAGCAAGTTTGACTTCATACAGCTCACTGACTATAGAATCAAAACAGCGCTGCATATGATTAGTGCGATGGATAAAGTCAAAATTACTCTGTTAAAATCTTGACCCGGGTTTTAAATCTTGACGCAGTATAAACGTGAATTATCATATGTAATATAAACTTTTAAACAGCTCGACTCTTCCCCTCTCCATTGGACAGCGGCTACTGTCTCTCTTGTTTTAATGATATTTTAATTTTATAATTTTTCTTTCCTTGATTTTTTTGTGGATCGAGGCAACGACGCAGCTCTGTGGTTTTCCTTTGTTCGCACGGGCCTCTTTCTCTCGAACTCTTTCCAAATTATACAATTAACCATTATTGCTGATATCTTATTAATATATTTTTTTCCTTGTGTTTGCCGATTCAAACAGCCAAATCCACCAGGGATTTATAACAATCCACCCATTTTCCTCCGCAATCCTCTCTCTTCTGAGATCCTTCCAATTCCCCAACAAAGAAATTGGAAGGAATTTGAAACGAAATTCGTGCGATTTCTCTTTTTTTGTTCTGATTCTGTAGAGTCAGCTTTTGAAAATTCCAAAACTCTACAATTTTAAAGCTCAAATCTTTCGAAAATTCCTCCAAGTTCCCCATTTCGGATCTCATTCCCAGCTCAACTTGAGCCATTAATTTGTTCAAATCTACCAACCTTGTTGTCATTTTGGGTTCAATTAAGAATCAAGTATTGTTGGAAGAGAAGGAAGAAGGAAAGAGATAGGCCAAGAGGTGGCGAGAAGAGAATGCTCTATTTGAAGCAACCAGTTGGGGATATAGGATTTTGATTGGTTGCTAATGGCAGCACAAGAGGTCGTGTCGGAGCCCGGCATGGGGCCGAATAATTCTAACTCTTTCCAGAGATTTCAGCTCTATGAGAATAGAGCGGTTCGTGTTCTCTCTCTCTAAATTTTTGTATAAATTTTGTAGTAAGTTGTCTAAAACGGTAAACTTCTTTGTTGATTTGTGATCTCGTCCGTTTTTGCTTTTTATTGAATTTTTCAATGTGTGCTTCTCTCCTGTTCTTTTGATAGTCAATTGGTAGATACTAACTTGATCACCTAGTTTCATTCCTCTCAAGCAATAATTTCTAATGGTTATGATATAATATAATGATGATATTAGATTATTTGTAAATTTCTGGTATTAATTTCATTTGGCCATTTTATATTTTTCGAAAACCAGTATTTTATTCTGATAGATGTGTCCTTTTTTTTCAGAATTTCTTCATGATAGGGACTAACAATGACCAAAGTTTGTATAAAATTTTGACAATCGATCGGCTCAAGCCATCAGAGCTCGACATACGCGAGGATCCAAATACATACAATGAGGCTGAATATAATGAGTTAATAGAGAAAATCAAAGAAGAAAGCGATCCAAATGGGGGATTCAATTTTGTCACCGATTTCTATGGCATCATCGGTAGGTCAATCTTTGACCTCAGTTACTAACTTTAAGTGGTCAATATATCATTACTATTATAACAAAAGATGTGTTTTTTCAGGTTTTATCAAGTTTTTGGGGCCATACTACATGTTGCTAATAACCGAGAGAGATCAAATCGGTGATATATTTGGGCATGTAGTATATAAACCCTCTAAGACGAAGAAGATTGTTGTCCCATCCACTTCCTATAACTTCTCCGATACTAAAAACGAGGAGTGAGTCATTATTTCATCTTTAAAAAAATCATTGTATTGAACAATACCTAGAGTGGGTACACCAAAAAATTGAAAATGCATGCATCTATATATTTCACGTGCGAAAAATTCAACCACTACTACTTGACTAATGGAGGTTAACCAAGGACAGTAATCTGCTAGCCAAGATTTTGTACCTACGACTGTATACACATGCAGCTCTCTAAAACTTTTCTATAAAAATTTGATAAAAACTTTCATGTTTCCAGCCGCTACATGAGACTGTTTAGCATGATTGATGTTACAAAAGATTTTTACTTCTCATACACATACAATGTGATGAGGAGTCTCCAGAAGAATCTGCTCGGAACACTTACAGATGAAAATGTGTATGATTCAATGTTCGTCTGGAATGATTACTTGACGCGACACCTTCGTGGCCGCGCCAAGAGTGGCATTTGGACCGTCCCCCTTGTTTACGGCTTCTTCAAGCAGGTGCTGTTATTTTCTTTTCATAAACCTGTTATGAAATGTCAGACATGATTGTGTAGTGATTGTGTTGTTAATTATGTACCAGGAAAAGTATTCTGCGTTTGGGAATAACTTTGTCTTGACGCTTATAGGAAGGCGCTCACGATATTTTGCAGGAACACGGTAATTTAGTAGTTTTTTTTATATTTACATTTTATTTAGCAAAGGTAATTTATAAACTGCAGCTGGCGTGCCTATCTAACCTGTTCTCAGTTCAATGTCAGTGAATTCTGGTTAGAAGACCCTTGCCAGTTTCCACCTGCCAAATATCTTAATTAAAGATCGCAATGTTGAGTCTGTAAGAAAGATTCAAGTCCTTTATGCCCATGAAGTCCTATATTAAAAATGTCTAAAATAAAGGAAAGGAACTGAAAAACCAGAAGAAAAAAAAGGAACAGAAAGACTAAACCCATTTAGTATTTGTTTTTATGGGTGCTGTACCAATTGGTTCTGGTTCAGTACCTTTATAATACGTGATAATCCTCTTGGTCAAGAGATTGGACTGACCCAAACCAGCGCGGAGCCACTTTCAAGCTATGGGGCTTAAACACATAATGGTGGTCAATCATATAAAATGTTTATGCTGAGTATGGGGGTCAATTTTACAGTACTGATAGCATTTTACTCTAAACTATACAGAAAATCATGTATAAGCACAGAAATTTTGAAAATGAATGGGGGTCAATTGACCATTATTCACTTCGAGTGGATCCGTCCCTGGACCCAGACCTACTTTTGCCATTGATAACAGTTGTTTTAGTGATATTTAGCTTGTTTATGTATATTAAGTTAAACAATTTTTGAAACAGATACTTAAGGAGAGGTGTAAACATGACGGGGAGAGTTGCAAATGATGTAGAGACCGAACAGATTGTGGCGGAGGATGTACCAAATCCTGCTCGTATAAGTTCAATCTTACAACACAGGGGCTCTATTCCTCTCTTCTGGTCCCAGGAGACCAACCTATTCAACCCCAAACCTGATATAATATGTAAGTTCAAATATAAAAATTGTATTAGGTTGGTTATAGATTTCGACCAATAATTGCAGTACTGCCCGTATCGATGCATGCAGGGCCACATGGAGTGGCCCCATACAGGCTCCACCTAGTGAAATATAAAGTATCACCTGAAACATTTGAAAAGATCTTCAATTTGTGGTTGCTCCTTGAAGCTTTCGTATTTAATCACTACTTATCCACCCATGAATTTATGAATTTCTGGGTGTGTGTGTGTGACGAAATTATATAATTTTTTTGCTCAACTTTATCCTATGCTTCTGAAAATGGAAAGGCCATCTTTAAATATTGGTTTTAAAACATGATTTTTAAGTTATTGTGCGTATAAATTAATAAAAGAAAATTTATCAAAGATCCACCATATTCTAGGATTCTGACATATTTTGTATTGCCCTATTATGATCATATCAGATGCAATACTCGGATCTGTATGGGGCTAAGTTGACTAAGTAATTCCTTTTGTTTCAGTGGGAAAGAACATGGGTTATGAAGCTACCTTGCTCCATTTTAAACACCTCGAGAAACGGTACGGAACTCCAATAATTATCCTGAACCTTATCAAGGTGAGAGTCTTCATTGTGACTCGTAGTTACTTACATGGTGTGGTTACTCGATACTACCTATTATACAATTTCCCACTCACACATTATCTCTGCCAGCAGAAAAAAGAGAAGAGGCCTCGGGAGTCTTTGCTTCGTAGGGAATTTGTGAAAGCAATAGAAAATATAAACAATCAATTATCGCCCAAAAACCAACTTCAATACCTTCATTGGGATGTTCACATGAAACCTCGCAGGTACATACCTCTCATTCCTATATTACTTGTTTGATGTTCCTGGCAATATTACCAGGGGTGACTAGATAGTGGGGACTGAACCGTAAAATGCATATTATGTGAAATTACATAATGTGTGGTCACTGGGATTTGAACAGTTCTTAACAATCACTAATGGGAATTCTAACCACTAGGATGCAAGCACATATTTAGCATTTCATGAGGGGGGCTAAACTATATAATAACTAAAAAAACGAAAATTCAATTAAATTTCAATGTACATGATTAAAATTTTTGAAATCATGGGGGTGGCTAAGCACCCTCTGTGCTATACCTAGATCCGCACCTGAATATTACTGATGTAATTTACAAAATTATAAAATAAAAATTAGGAACAATGTGGTTTCCAGTAGTGGCCATAATATTGTGTCAGTACCAGGCTTGATTGGAATGTACCGAGCTCATTATACTGTAAAAGGTGGAAGCTAACGTTTATTCAAAACACGTTTCTCTTTATGATTTGAATCTGATATTTATCTCCTTTCCCTGATTAGCTCCCCGGCTGTGGAGGTGCTTGTTCGGTTAGCTAGAATAGCAGAGGACGCATTAAAAAGGACGGGCTATTTTTACTCGCGAGTACCATCTGCCGATGGACCTGATCCTCTTCCCTGTTGGTCTGCTTATCTGTAATCTCTCCCTCTCTCTTCGTGTCTGTGATTTCAGTGTTAGATACGAATGGAAGTTCTGTGTGTCAATCAAGTGTCAACTCTCAACTCTTGTCAAATCTGTACATTAGTGAGAAATTAAAACAAATAAATAAATGGAATGATAAGGTAAATAAATTATAAAAATTAAATAAAGAAATCTCAGCACCTTAATTACACTTTTGGAAAATTGACAATCATTGGTTAAACCAGGACAGCCACCTTTGATTTCGATGTTATAATCAGTTAAATTGAGTGTTTAATCCCCTCTGATGCAGAAAGAAGCACATTAGTGATGAAAACAACAATAGTGACCACACAAACGGCGACAACACTGACGACACAGAGACACTTGGTGAGGGATCCCAGTGCACGTCAAGCAGCTCCGACACCTCTGCTGTTGGGACTACAGAGGAAATTGAAATCCTCAACCCGGAATCTCCGATGTTCCAAAAGGGGATCCTGCGCACAAACTGCATTGACTGCCTTGACCGTACAAACGTCGCTCAATATGCATTTGGGCTGGTTGCACTCTGGCACCAGCTGCATGCCCTTGGTCTCGTTAATGATAGATACATTGATTTGGATTACCCTGTGGCTCGTGATTTGATGAGACTCTACGAAATCATGGGCGACACCCTGGCCCGCCAGTATGGCGGCTCTGACGCACATAATAAGGTAAATACATATAAATTAGGAAGGAGGAGGGAAGCGGGTTTATTTGGTCGATATTAAGCAAATCAGTTGGATTGATCCGAGAAATCAACATTTTAACTGAATAAAGAAACTTTAATTGAAGTACTGAATAAAGAAAAGTTAGGCTGCTTTTTGTTGGTTAGGCGGGTCCAATGGGTCACGATATGAAATGCATACCCTGGATCTTACTCCGGAGGAAAAAAAAGAGAACTTTTTTGAAAGATTAGATATTTTTACTACTTTTTGTTCTCATTTCAGATGACAAGCTGAAATGCTTAAAAAATTAAACCAGGTGGCGTAAGGCCGTAACCTGCTGAGTGCCTGATTGGTGGGTCCAGATCCCCTAAAGTAACCCAAATTTTTAGTTTAGATCCGGACTGTCTGATCAAAATTCGGGCCAATCCGGTCCGAGGTGGAATGCATGAGGCCCCTTTAATATTCATGCCAGAGCAGATCACATGGTCCGGATCCAAACTCAAAATTTGAGTTACTTTAGGGGATTCGAATTCCTGATCGGTTCGGTTCACTGTACCCAGTTATTGCTAGCTATTGTTTATTTTTGTGTGTGTGTCAATATTTAAGTTATTTAACATGGCTCATTTTTCATGTTAAGTAGATATTCTCGGAGCGGAGAGGACACACCAAGTTTTTGATCCGTACACACGAGTTTTTCAGGACGATTCAAAGACATTACAGCAATGCATTGATGGATGCTAATAAGCAGGCTGCAATAAATTTGTATGTTTTCCTTGAAGCATGAATTGTCTCAAGTACTTGCGGTTTGCGAAACATATCTTAAATCTGCATAGTGACCATGATAATATTTGCTTTTCATATTTTTCAAATTCAAGCACATTCAGGAAAGATAAATTTGGTCCAAATTGTATAAAGAGTAGGGTTAAAATGCCCCATTGTTTTCGTGCCCCAATCATGCCTCACATCCTTATCTCCTTTTTCAAAGTCCACAAAATCGATCCGAACCTCTCAACATGATATCCATATTAAAATGTGCTTGGAGACCAAATTGTATATTTTTTTGGAATTTTTTTACTATTTTTTTAGATAGATACAAAATCACTGTTTTTTAGCAGAATCTTCTAAAAAACAGTGATTTTGTACCTATCTAAAATATTAGTAAAGAACTCTAAAAAATATAAAATTTGGTCTCCAGGCACATAATATGCAGATCATGTTGAGCGGTTCGGATAGGCTGTTTGGATTTTGAAACGGAGATAAGGATGTGTGGCATGATTGGGACACAAAAACATTAGGCATTTTAACCCTACTCTAGTATAAATTTATTCACTTATCATCACCTTTTGTTGCAGATTCTTGGGATACTTTGAACCACAGCCAGGTAAACCAGCAATTTGGGAAATCAGATTCAACAAACCTCCACCTGAAGATGATCAGGTTCTTAGTCGCACTGCAAGGTACCTTAAATTGTCTCCACTCTCTATCTAGAGTTATGTGTACTTATGCGCATATTAACATAGAGGAAGGTTCAGATGCCTCTATTTTTTGTGCCTTCATTTTTAAAACTACAATAACTTAAAATTTAAAAATTAAATGTCAAAATAAAACCATTAGATATCTGTATCATTTTCTCTATGCACAGTGGCACACGTAAAAGATTATGACATTTTGATTTTGTTTTGATTAGTGTCAAGAGCTTGCAAAAATACACCGATGTGGTTAAATTTTTGACGTTGAATTTTCAACTTGTTGATTCATATAAAACCAAAATCGAAAAGTGATAATTTTCTACGTGCATGTACATAAAATAATATAGATTACATCTAACAGTTTTATTTTGACACATTAATTTTAGAATTTTTTTTATTAGAAAATTGAAAAGTGGAGGCACAAAAATTGAGGCACTTGAACCCTCATTATCTATTTATCCGTTCTCTCTATCATCATTGTTTATTTTTTCTTCCTCATTTCGACCTTCTTCTCTTTCTCTCTTTTTTTCCTTCAGTTTTTTTTTCTAGTACCTGTACAATCATGCCATATGATCTTTTAAAGCAAAGTTCTTATGTACTAATTACTGATTTAAAATTATTTTAAAGAGAATTATGCATTTTAAATAAACAGCTCATATATGAGAAGGGCCATGTCTGATGGCAGCATTATAGTCAAGAACCATTCAAACTCCTGCCCTATGGGACAAGGTGGAGCCAGCAGCAGCAGCACGTGGTCTTGCGTGTAAGCATCCATTTTACATCTATACCCAACCAATACTTGATATTGCTGCGGCTTTGAACCTGTGACCTCACCTTGCCCCAAAGCATAGTTACCAAGACTTCTTTTCTCAATTGTTTGAGTTACCTTATGATTCCTTTTTTTTTACTTCAAAAGTTGTACTCCATCCGAGGCTCAGAAGCACTTTGTATCCGACAATGAGCTTGCAACAGAAAATGAAGAATACGAGGAGTCAAATTTTTTTGACACTTCTATCCTTTATGGACAATTGCCTCCCATGAGGTACAGTTCTTTGCTTTTTTATGCACTAATTTCAATATTTTCCTTTGCTCGGTTTCATGGATGTGAGTTAGTAATATAATATTTCCTCCTTTTTTTTAATGATTGGAGTAGTTCTCCTATTATTTACTCGCCAACTCGATCGGCTGGTGATGTAAATGATATAGCGAGTATCGGAGAAGCTTCGACAAGTGAAAGTGGAGAAAATGGGGAGGTGAGTTTTTATTTTCAGGCTACATGTACATAAAAATGATTTAGATTTGTTATTGGAATCCCAGTCCTTAGTTTATAGAAAAATGGAAAACACAAGAATTATATTAGAAATCATTATTGAATTTGGTTTGTTTCAGAAATGCATAGTATTAAAATAATTTCTGGCTGTCTTTTGTTTTCAGGATGTTTACCAGGGGAAAAAACTGATTAAAGCTCCGGGTTTCTCGGACAAATTTCGTTACTGGGTTGATCATGACGAGTTGCTGGGTTTCTACTAATATAAGAATTATTATTCCATTATTATACATGAATACTTTTTTTCATGCTTCTTCTGACTCCGGCTTTAGGTTAAGCACGTATTTATGAGGAACTACTAGGTCAGAGTTTTCCACGCTGTGATAAGAAAAAGAGACCAGGCCAGGCAGACGGAAGCCACGGTAATCTGTGAGATACGTATTTCCACAACCAGATACGTATTTTACTACTTCAGGAAAAGTACAATTCTGTTCATTATTTGTTGTATACATGTGTATGTTTACTTTGTAGCTAGTAGTACGAGTACATAGGACAATTCTTTTTTTCTCTCCCCTCCCTCAAAAGTTGTATAATTATTTGCTCATTGGAAGTGTCAAAAAATGTTGTAACAATTTCAGTGTGTAAATATTTTTTTTATTGACGGGTTTGTGGTGGTTTTTCGGTTTCTGGCCTTGATTTATTTTGTTTTCATATTTCATCATTTGAAAATAATAAACGATCATGGTAATGACACATTGAGGTCCTATATATATTTTTCTTTTATTTTTTGAAATTGTTCCATTTCTTATATTCAGCTCTTTTTATATAAATTTGATATCATTTTGATGGTTGTCAGAGTAAAAGCACTCAATTTGTTATTCACATATTCAAAGTTAACCCCTTATAAAATTAAACTGCTGTGCGATGCCTCGAGTTGTGGCTGTGTGACAAAGCTATACCGATACTCCTAGTTTGCTTACCTGTCAGTATCGGACACGTTGCGATACACATTTGCTCTATGGTACATATGCGATGCTTATCTGATACGTCCACTGGCGTGTCTTAATATTTAATGATGTTGAGCCACCGATACGGTCGATATTTGAGTTGAGCGACCACTTAAACCGGTAAGTTTTCAGCTCTGCAAGATACAACAGTATGATTCCCGTATGGACAGGAACCTCCCAAATATTCTCATAGTTTTGATGCAAGAAAAAATATATTTTAAATCATATAACCCTAGTTCTAAAGGAAGAGGTTTGAAAAATCTAGAAGCTCCGCGATTTTTCCAGTGCCTCCTACTGTTAACCCAGTTGGTTAGACATGAACATCAACGGACGGGCGGCCCAGATTACTCTCAGCCGGTGCTTGTTCAGGATGGCGCAGGGCAGTATTATTTGTGCTTTGAGATTCGTGTCAAGTTAAAAAGAACAATTTTGGACTGTCTGATTCAATTGTACTCAGTCCGGTAACCTGAGGGGATGTGAATTCCTAATTAAGGCGGGGTAATTGCTTACGAATTCCAATTCTTCACGGAGAAAAGAAGCGAAAGTATTTTTTATTGCATGAGAACAAAAGATAAAAGGCAGAATATAAGAAATTGCTGTCAATTGTCTCCAGAAAACTGGCCGAAAAGAGGAGCATAAGAGCGTATATAATGTCCAAATCCATGCCTACGGGTTTTTCCTAAAAAATAAAAAGAATGTCCAAATTCATGCCTACGGGCTCTACCTCAAAAATAAAAGAATGTCCAAATCCATGCCTACGGGTTTTTTCTCAAAAAAAAAAAAAAATTCAAATCCTAGCCATTTTAATTGTAAAAACAGGTTTACCTTGTGAGAACAAGGATTTTTGATGGTCATCGGATCAAAGACAGCCAACTTCTAGGCCCGGCCCATTAACTCAAATGAACGGTCCGTTTTTTTTTTATTTCACCTAAAAAGTTTTCAGAATGCAAAAAAAAATTTGATCCCAGTAGAGAGCCCGGTCCATTAATAGGAAGTCTGATCCTCGGTTTCAAATTATCGCAATGTTGATGGTATTTATCATTAGAAATGTTGTTTCTCAGATTTAGTTATCCACTTTGAAGCATCAAGTTTCAGGATAGAGATTTGACTGGACCGTCAAATACGCGGCGGCGCTACAGGAATTCAACATGATAACCTTTTGTGCTGAACTAAAAGGTAAATATTAGTTTTAGACAGAGAAAGTTTGGGACGGATGAATCCAGTCTCTTTCTCTCAATCGTAAGCACGGTGACGATTGAATCCATACAAAGTCTCTCTCAAATAATATTTCTCAATTTATTTTTTATCCAAATAAGCGTGAGCACGGTGACGATTACATCCAATCCTCTTTCAAGTTGTAAATTGACAAGAACCACCTGCACATAAATTATTTATACCCTCCCGCATGCGACTTTATGTTGCAAAAAAAAATTTAGCAAATTGTTGCAAAGAATTAACAGAGCAAGCAAGAGATGGTTAAGAGTAAGAGGTGATAGATCCAGAGCAGTGATCTAATGCAAAACACAATAAAGGCGCCTGTCCCCAACCTGTCAACGCAATATTACTACTTTAATAGGCAAAGGCCTTTATTTTTTTTTCTTTGTTTGGTGGTTAGGTTTAATGATATCAAAGTTTGGATAAGTGCTAGATCTAAACTGGGGCCCATCTGACATGGCATTTTAATATCATATCAGCAGCTCTGTACAGATAGGTTAGGTCTAGTCTTAACTTCTTTATCAAGCTTTACTTTTTCATTCATTCATTATTTGCTTTAAGAATATTTATATCACTTGTTGGGAAAGCAGGTACTGTGTTTTTTTATTTTTACATCAATGATCTCACAAAGCCTATAACAGGTACTAATATGGCAATTACCGTTAACCATCAAAAAAAAAAAACAGGTACCAATACTATTCCAAATTGGATTGTCTTTACTACTTGCAATTATTCGAATTGGTACGCATCCCTGTCGAGTGTAACCAAATTGATCATTCATTCATAAATTTTAGTCCTTTAATACCTAATTTTGGTACCGAATCTTAGTACCTGATGCTGAGATGTTCTAACACTTCAAGTTAATTTGATTCATTGTTCTCGTGTTAAAGGTAACTGATTATTACAGTGCTTAAAAAACACAATTAAGCGACCAATCATCATATGACTAATTAAATATAATTAATTAGTTGGAAAAAAATATTTGTCAAATAGTAAGCAATATCTATTATGGTGAGTAGAACTAGGGTGTTCCTAAGTTCATCAATTCTCTTTGTGACTCAACTTTAAAATCCATCGAATTGACTTTAAATGACTAATTCAAAACATTGAAACTCATATACTTTACGAGTGATGCGTCTACACGAAAAGATTCTTCAAATTTTTTGTCAGGTTAATAGCAGCAATGCATCATGTCGGCGCCTAATTAGCTTCTTTTTGTCAGATGTCGCTCTAGTTGAAATGTGCTTCTCTCTTTCTTTTTTTCAACTTTCTTTTTTCAAAGAGAGGTGGGTGGTACCTGATGGCAACTTGGAACAATAATTGACTAAGCAAGCTACACGACGGAGGGTCTCAGCTTTATAATCTCTGTGTTTATTATGTGCCTCTGTTGTTCCCGCTTTTCTAACAAAAGTTTTACCTTTCCTCACATTTTTTTTTTCTCTTTTACTTTAGTATCACACTCGTTCTATATTGAAAAAGCCATGCAATGCAGGGAGTGGGGATGGGTCCGAAGGATATCGAATCAAATTTGATCTGGTGTATAATCATAATGGTTCGATCTGTGTCAAGATTTGTTTGCACTTAATATGCACAAATTTTAAGTGGATCGAACGGTTTCGATCGGTCGTCAGATCGAAATTGTAATCGTACAATGTTCTTCATATGAAATGTTAACCTGTGTTTAGTTTGGTTACGGAAAAAACCAATTAAATAAAGATTGGAGGACTAATTTTACAATATTCGTTCATGTTCTTCGTATGAAATATTACATGTTTGAAATTTAAATAATTTTTATTAATAAATACTAAAATAGTTGATTGACTTTGATCTCAAACTTGACTCAAACAAAAAAAATAAGCAAAGGATCAAAAGCAGTCAAAATATTGATTTCAGAATTCACACGGCAGTATGAATCATATGACAATATGACTACAGTAATATTAGTAATATTAGGTACCAATACTAAATATCGTCTCCATTCCCAATTAAATTGAATAAAATAGCATCCACGCTCCATCCTTTAAAATAATTCAAGTCGCCTAGTTGTCAGACCGACATTTTTATTAATATCCAAAATTAATATTTATGTCCAGAATTTCTGACTTTCGCCAAAAATGCCCAAGCCGGCCATAAAATGACCGGTTTATTCCTCCAGTAAACCGGCCATTTTGTGGCCGGCTTACTTTTTTTTTTTTTTTTTTAGAGACACTATGAATAGCAAGATAATGAAATCTAATACTGAAAATTTGAATTTTTTTGTTTAAATTATTTGTTAGATTACTTCTTTTGATATATAATTAGCATATTTATACTAAAATACGCTAAATTACTTGAAATTATGTTGAATTACACTATATTAATTTAAATTACACTAAATTACATTACATTATGCTAAAATACTGTAAATTATGCTAAATTACATATGAATAGGGACGATATCTTCACTGAAAAGACGAAAAACGATGATGAAACTTCAAACGGTCATAAAACGGTGCTCGAGTGTCCGATTTCAGCAAATGACCACTTTTCGGAAAGCTTGTGAAAATACGCATGCGTCCGTGACCACTATGTTGTTTTCCAAAATTCAGAATTGCCAAAAAAATAAAGAGAAGAGCCTCAAAACTTGAGTTGAAGTTTCCGATTAAGATTTTCATTTATATTATTCAATTCAAGTAGCTCAGTAAATTAGTTACATAATGAACTTGTAGAATACCAATTTTTATTATTTTCCGAACTTTTTTACTATTTTTTATGATTCATGAAAGATGAGACAAAATCGGTCTACTTTAGTGTAATTTACCGTATTTCAGCATAATTAACGAAGTTATTGTAATTTAGCGTAATTTAACGTAATTTAGTGTAATTCAATATAATTTATTGTAATATAGTGTAATTCAACATAATTTCAAGTAATCTAGTGTATTTTAGTTTAAATATGCTAATTATAAATCAAAAGAAGTAATCTAACAAATAATTTAAACAAAAAATTTAAATTGTCAGTGTTAGATTTCATTATTTTGCTCTTCAAAGTGTCTCTAAAAAAAAAAAGAAAAAAAAAGGAGTAAACCGTAAGCTGGCCATTTTTGTGGCCGGCTTGGGCATTTTTGGCGAAAGTCAGAAATTCTGATCATAAATATTAACTTCTAATTAACTTTGGATATTAATAAAAATCTCGGGTTGTCAGAGTGGCCTTCATTTAATGCAAGTGATCATGCACTGTTCAGATAAAATCTTTCGAATATACTCGGCATTAAAAAATAATTTACACTAGATTTACCTAGTTTAGTACCAACAGGGTGAACAAAAAAAATATATACTCTGGTTTACACAAGCTGATAGTAATTTAATATCAGAAAAGTAAAGTCGGGCTCTAACGTGTGGAAATTAATTTAAATTCTGAAAAGAATATTCTACACCAAGGGAAGGGAGCACACTAAATTTAGCCTGAGGTCTCTCCAAAAAATCAAAAACACAAGTAAATGTATTCCGCAGTAGATAGATACATTGGATATCTTCCTCGTGAATTTGCACGATCTCTATTACATTCCTCTTTTTTTTCCTTTGAGTATTTTTAGTACAAGCCTTAGACATCTCCATTCCATTATTAACACCCGAAGAAATACGCAATTAATTACGCACCATCCGTCGTAGGTTCCGGACTTCCGGTTCATTGTAAGTCAATTTGGAATTGGCAATGAAAATCGAGATACATTTTTATTCTAGTTTGACCCCGGTACTATGCGTTATAGAATATCTTTTATGCCTGCTACAATTCGTATTTTATATATTAAAATATTGGAGTAATCTTTTTTTTTAATTATTGTCCGTAGGCGATTGCATTTGCATTGATTCAAAGAATTACAGGGTAACTGTTATATAATATTAAGCAGTGAGTATTTTTGAAAGCATTCAGCTATAAACAAACTAAAAACGCACATGAGGTATGTGCATCCAGTTGACACAAATTTAATCAATGTTTACTATGTCAAATTGATTGTCAGGTTCAGTGAACCCATATCGGTGGAGAAGAGCTGCATTCCCCACATAACCGTAAGTATTGAAAACCTACAAAGAACAAAATCAAATTTTGGGAAAAGTTCAAACAGTAAAAATGATAGCTTGAATTGGGCTCGCAAGTTTATCTATGATGGGGTCAATCTGGAGAGCAAACTTGTTGATTACAACATTACGAAAGGTAATATATAACTAATTGTGATCATGTAATTTGTATTATGAAAATGTGATATTTAGATAATGTGGTATTATTGTGTTATTTAGTAAAATTTGAATTATGTAAATGTGATATTAATTAATGTGAAATTAATATGTAAAACTTCGCTTTGTTTGTTGTGAAACTAGCAATTTTGATTGGAACTTAAAGAGTGTGCACCAGTTGTGCGGCAGCACCCTTGAACTTAAGAGTGTGCACCAGTTTTGCATTTGGGGTGTTCTTATTGGAGGTTATATTTCATAGGATGTAAGTTGCGTTGTTAACAAGTTGGACATACATGACTGCCACTCCATGGATGGTGTTGAGATATATGTTGAGTAGTTTATCAGAAGAAAACCCCAAATTTTTAGTTCTTACCTATATATTATTGTGCCTATTTCCCTATGTACTTAAAAGATGCTCCTTTCTTTTCGTTCAGTAATGGGGAGTATGTCAAGGCAGGACTTACTGAGCTAGAGCAATTAGTTGAGCTTAATTTCATGGAACAAATAATGGAAGCAAGCATAAATTGGAAGCAAGTGAGCATTTTCATATTATTTAAGATTTGCATACACTCTGTGTAATAAGCATAATGAGCTTAATTAACCTGTAGTTTTCATATTTAAAATGAGTACAATAGATGAAAGGTACATTTTCACTATTTTGAATTGCTTTGTTTAAATATGGCACCTCAAACAAAAAACTTCATTAAATTAGTTGCCCATGAAAGACGATTTAATATCAAACAAATGCTTTACAACTCAACATCTTTAATTTGAGAACAGTTTGAATTTGATGCTGCTTATGGTGATTGGCAGAACTAGGGATTGGCAGAGCGATGAGTTTTTCTTATCTGATCAGCTTGAATTTGGTGCTGCTTATGGTGATAATTACCTTTTGAATTTAACTAATATAGCTGATTATTGGGTTAACTTTGAGGTTAAGGCTGAAGGATTCTTCAATAGTTTGGTACCCCTCTACTAGCTAGGATCAGGTTTTTCAATTCTAAGCCACAAGAAGGTATTAATGTTTGTGAAATTAGCTCATGTAATTTGTATTAGAAAAATGTAATATTCAGATAATGTGGAATTATTATTGTGTTATTTAGTACAAATTTGAATTATGTAAATGTGATATTAATTAATGTGGAATTAATATGTAAAATTTCTATTAGATCTTTGAATTAGCTCATGTGATATGATGCATTGTGTAATATGCTAATATTTATATTTTGCAAAAAAAAAAAAAAAGAAGACAAAATGTCCGATCTTGATTATAGAATCAGGATCGGCTGTTCGGCCGATCCTGATAAGTAGTACTGTTAGTAACGTCTGGGTCAATATTGCACGCAGGTCCGATCCTGATGTATTTTTTTTTTATCGATACTGATTGCTGATTCTACACTAGTGTATAATCATTGAATCAATTTCCTTCTCAATTTGAAGTGTAACGGATGAAAAAAAAATTTGTTGCAAATATTTCAGAAAAATGACACAAATATCCAACTCTATATCTATTTTATTCTCATCGAAATTTCTTTGTCACAAACCTACAACCAGCGAATTTCCATTAATCTTCTAAATTTTAATTAATCAAATAAGAAATAAGATGGAAAAGAAAGTTAAATTTATTTTTCTGCACTAATCATCCAAATATGAAGAGGTTAAATATGTTAATCATCTTTTCTATTCCATTTCATTCTCTTCTACTCTTCACCTCCCTTCCCTTCCTCTACTCTCCACCCAAACAAGGTGTTCGAAAAAGCGGTGAGCAGCTAGGATTTTTTAAAATATTGGAGTAATCAATATATCTTTCAGATTCTTATTATTATTATGCCATCGATATAAAATGATAGCATTTACACATGAATATTGAATTTTATAAAACCTGAAATAACATTAAGATACCATTCAAATCTCTTTAAAAAAACAACAACATTCAAATCATTTCGAAACTAAATAACAAGTAATTTGATCATAATAATAATTGTCGGCTTCTTAGATCGATAATTTGAATATATTTATCGGCGACTAGGAGAGACGGATGGTGACTCATGGCGACTCAAGCAGACTGGCGACTCAAGGAGACTGGCAACTAGTTACCCGCCGCCGACGCTACCCCGACAACTGGAGAGAGCCGAATGCGCAACCGCAGCAGCCAGCTGTTCGTCCATTCCTCCCATACGCCGCAACCTATGCCCAGATAGTTCGATCGACAGCCCCAAACCCAGGAAGAACCCTCATTAACCCGCAGCCACCTGCAGCCTACCAAAACCTCCAACTCAGGAGCATCCCGCTACCCTCTTCCACTGTCACCCCCCCTCACTCCCCCCCACCTTCTTCCAACCCGCGGCCAAATGCCATGACATACATCTCCCCTCACAGTCCTACAGCACTCAGGTTTCCTCCCTCACCTCTATTCCAAGAATGGCGCGGAAGATGCTTCCGCTGCTGTCGTACCGGGCATACAGCTGCCTCGTGCCGACACCCAGCCAAATGTGGCAAGTGCTGGGCTGATGGGCACGTAGGGGCTCGGTGCAAAGCTCAGTTACCAAACTTGCTTAACCCAGAGGCCCCTCCATACAGACCGGCCACACCCACTATCCCCATGTCCGAACCTATAAGCTTAGAACCATCTTTTGACGACCTTCTCACAGGCACTTACCCTTCTACCCCTCCACCAATGCCAACCTCACGACCCATGTATCACACTTGCTTCATGGAGCGAGATGAGCAATACTATGCTGAACTAGATCGGTTACAGAGGGCAATAGTAGTTCAAACGGTTGATGGCATATCGACCGACAAAATTGCTGATCTAATTGCGCAATCCGGGTTGGTGACGGTAGGAGATCTTTCATTTGCAAAACTAACAAGAGGCAGGTTCCTGGTACACATGCCCATGGGAATAAATACTGCAGATGTGATATCTGCAATCCCAGCTGAACCTTGGGAGAGAGGTTTAAGCTTTCAACTATGGTCGCCACTAGATTACTCATCCATTAACATCCCTAATCACCGTCTCTTCATTGAACTACTGGATGTCCCCCCGCCCCTCTACCGCGAGAAAGCAATGATCAGGGCTACGGCAGGCTTAGGTCTATACCTAGGGACGGTGGATCAGGCCGAGCCTTCCAATCTCACCACTTGGACAGCAATCATTGCCACTGACGATTTACAAAGAATTCCCCAGGGTGTTAACATGGTGGTAGGAGGCTTACAGTTCTACATGCCGATTAATGTTCTCAAAGTTATGGATGGACCTATCTACCAGCCGCAGGACCTGCCGGTGCAACCAAAAAAATTTAAGAAACCCGAGCAAACTCCTCCCGACTCAGACAGCTATGATGAAGACCATGATGCATTCTTCACTTGCTCTCGGTTCTTACTACAAGATCTGTTCAGAGGACACGACATTCCCCCAGAGATTCAGGCGATGATAGCCGGCAACAAAAAACCTAAGTTCTCTAAAGATGACCTAACTGCTATCTTGCTTCACCAACAACAGGAAGATTTAGCCACAAAAAATCCCATGCTGCAGATAGTTACGGCCACAGCAGAACCGAGGAGTCAGGTGATTTCTCACATCAGAGTAGCAGAACCGAGGCGCCAGCATGCCTCGGCCACAAAGGATCTCGAAGCCACACCAAACAAAATGGGTGAAGGAAATCCCACTGTAGCCGAATATCTATCTAGGAATGCACCACAAATAATCAAGGAGAAGGGAGCGCAGTCCGAGGCTTGGTTATCAAAGGAAGATAATATCTCACATAGGGACAAAACAAAAGAACTAGAAGGATTTTCTGCTCGTTTCCAAGACCAGAGAGGCGCAGACTCTCAAAAAGGGAAGTCACGTGCCACCAAAGACAAAAACAACTGTCTCCATCTTCGTATCAAAGATAAGCCAAAGCAGATGAAGCGAATCGACCTCAAATCACGATATGGGTTGTTACACATAAGGCCGCATGGAAAGGGGCCGAACCAAAGCAGTACTGCGCAGGGGCCCAGATCGGGTGGGATTAACCAAAGTCACTCACGAGCCCAAACCAAGCAAAAGCAAAAACCATCACGTGAATGCTTCCAGTGTGACTTACCTCATGAAGCCCAATCCCATTTCGGCCTTAAAAGAAAATCGGGCCAATCTTCAAGGCCTTCTACCTCCAGAGCCCAACCGAATGGAATTGATATAAGCCTTAATCCTGCAAACTTCTACCAGGTTCATGTAGATGTCGGCAAAATCTCCACCTTGGCAGAAGGATGTGGTGTCACGATTTCAGAGATTGAGGCGGCCATTAGAGACGAAAACCAAAATTTGCAAAGAGAAAACCTTGCATCAGAAGAATCGAGTGACTTTGATAACATCAATGATGAGGAGCGGGTTTGCACTGACCCACTATCCGAAGACGATTCGGATCCTGAAGAAGATGTCGCTCTGTAGAGAGCTCCCACTTTTCTTTTCTCTTTCTGTGAAGCAGTCAATCAATTTCTCATGAAGCAAATCAAAATACTTTGCTGGAACACTAGAGGTTTGGGGGAGATTAACAAATGTAATGGAGTAAGAAGTGCGATTAGAATGTCCAGATGTGAGATAGTTTGTATTCAGGAATCCAAACTTAATGAATTCGATTTAGTGTATTTCTCCAGATTCTTACCATCTTACTTTGAGAAGAGATGTGTTTATATCAATGCTTTCAACAGTTCTGGAGGATGCATTATAGCATGGAAAAAGAATTATTCACTCATCAATTCTTGGTCAACCCGACACAGTTGTTCGGCGGTGTTAAAACAAAACAATTCGGGGCAATCATTTACAGTAACCAATGTTTATGGCCCCGCTGAAGATGGACTCAAACCTGAATTTTTGGCTGAACTGGGAAGAATGATAAACCTGGTGCCGAGCAAGTGGTTACTGTTAGGCGATTTCAACTTAGTGAGATGGATGGTCGATCGATCCGGAAGCATACGAGCGACCAACTTGATGGATCTATTCAATGACATGATACAGGAGCTACAACTTATAGATATCCCTTGAAAAATCGACTATACACATGGTGTAACAAGCGTCCTACCCCCACCTTCTCACGGATTGATCGATGTTTTATGTCACCTGATTGGAGTGCAACTATTTCCCATTATTACCCTTCATGCCCAGGAGATGATAATCTCGGATCATGTACCCCTACTCCTGACCTTTAAACACCGCTCACACCTCAAAAGACAACCAAAAATTGAACTTTTCTGGATGCGACACCCCGAGATGCGCCATTTTGTCACTCAAATCTGGGATCAGCAAGATGGAAACCCTTTTGACTTCATGGGCCGCACCTCAAACTTACAAACTATGCTCAGTAGATGGCACAGAGACCGGTTCACTCAAATGGACTTGCAACTAAAATATTGCAAAAAGGTAATCTCTTTCTTTGATTGCATTGAAGAGAAAAGGACTCTTGATACACGAGAATTCTGGTTCAGACAGAAGGTCCGACAAAAAGCCTATGACCTGGCGGTTGATGTTGAGACCAAATGGAAGCAGAGAGCTCGGTGTCTGTGGTTAAAAAATGGAGACAACAATACCAAATTTTTTCATGCCTTTGCTTCATCCCGAGCAGCGAGAAATACCATTACAACTCTGAACCATGAAGGAGTGGAGATTACCAATGAACATGAGATTCGGTCAGCTTTTCTGGGGCATATGCGCAACACCCTCGGCACAACTCATGAAGTCCTCCGTTTTGCACCACAAGCACTCTATCCCAACCAATCTGACCTATGTCACCTGGCTGTGCCGTTTTCGGAAAAGGAGGTTGAAAATGCAATCCGATTATTGGCAAAAAATAAGGCATCCGGACCCGACGGTATCCCAAATGAATTTCTGCAATTGTATTGGCCGAATATCAAAGATGATATCATGCAGATAGTCCAAGCCTTCTATGCTCATGAACTAGACCTTACTACGATCAACCGAGCTAACATAATTATGATACCTAAGAAGGAAGTCTCGGAGACGGTACAGGACTTCCGTCCAATCAGCGTCCTCAATGTAGTACCCAAACTGCTTTCAAAGCTGCTGGCCGCTAGACTTTCCCCCAAGCTTGATGAACTGGTTTCCACCCACCAAACGGCCTTCATTCGTGGGCGCCACATTGCAGAAAATTTCATTGTGACGAGAGAAATTTTAAGCCACATTCACTCGACAAAGTCTCCTTCAATCTTCGCTAAAATTGACTTCTCCAAGGCCTTCGACTCGATAAATTGGCGTTTCTTAGAAGATGTACTAATCCAAAGGGGATTCCCGATTCGTTGGATAAGATGGATAAATGACCTATTCTATTCGGCCACCTCAAGAGTGGTCATCAACGGAGAACCCTCAGAATTTTTCTCTCATCAGCAGGGTCTCCGGCAAGGAGATCCGCTCTCCCCTATGCTCTTCATACTGGCGGTAGATGTCCTGCAACAGATGATTAGAGTTGCCAACACAACTCTCAACTCGGCCATCTCAACGAAGGTTCAGGAATCAATTCTTGCTTTGCAATACGCTGATGATACCGCCTTAATTGCTAATGCGAGTATCGACACCCTGGTGACACTTAAGATCGTCCTTAGACTCTTCTCCAAGGTCTCTGGCCTTAAGATCAACTTCTCGAAAAGTTCCTTTGTCGATTTTAATATACAACCAGATCAGATCAGAATGGTGCGACGTTTGCTAGAATGCCAAAGAACAACCCTCCCGGTCACATACCTGGGCATGCCTCTGACAGCCAACCAACCACCTAGAAACTGCTACATGCAACTAGTAGAGAAGCTTGAACGGAGATTACAAGGTTGGAAAGAGAAATTGCTTTCGAGAGGAGGGAGAGCACAATTGGTTAACTCGGTACTCTCTTCGATTCCAATTTATTTCATGAACTGCTTTCGGCTGCCAAGGTGGGTCATTCAGAAAATCGACAAGCTATGAAGGCTTTTTCTTTGGGGCAGAAGCAACCGCGAAGGTCGGGCATTATCCTTGATTAATTGGGAAACAGCATGTTTACCCAAGAAATGGGGTGGTCTCGGCATCCGTCACATGGATTTGCAAAATATTGCTCTACTCCTTAGATGGTGGTGGAGGCTATACCAAGCTCGAGATTCACTTTGGACCTGCTGGGCAACACGGCTAAGAGCAAGGCCGGTACAGGAAGGGACCCCAAAACTATGGCTGACACAAGGATCTTTCTTCTGGAATCAAATTCTGAAATTAGAACCCCTGTTTCGATGGAGCTCGCGATGGATCATTGGAGATGGCACAACTATTTCGTATTGGTATGATCACTGGGCGGAAGTCCCACTTAGAACACGCACTGATGGGTTACCGAGACCTACCAATAGAGCCTTGTCCTTAGCTGAAGCAATGGCTGATCTTAACGGGATACTACCATCTGTGGTGGAACCGTCCCTGCTCAGTGGCGGCCAAGACGAGTTGTGTTGGAGATGGAGTGCGAATGGGATCTACGCAGCTAAAACTACCTATGATACTATGGCATCAGGGGGTAGAATCAAATCGGCCTACTACAAGGTCTGGACAGCCAAGTGCCCAGCCACAGTGAGAATCTTTGCATTTTTAATGCTACGTGGCAGAACCCTCACACAAGATATGTTGCGGCGACGGAAAATTCAGTGTCAAATGGGATGTGTAATGTGCCAAAACTGCCCAGTAGATCGGTACTACATCTATTCTTTTTGTGCCCGTATGAGTGCATGTATAGGTTCTGCGTTTCTTCTGAATTGGGAGCACAACTATTCAAACCGGCAGGAACTGTCGAACAGATTTGGCATGACTCCCAAACTGAACTTCACACATCGCATCAGCCCGACAAAAGGAAAGTGGATCATGTGGTTCATATGTGTCACTTGGCACATTTGGAAGGAAAGAAACTGCAAGGATATTCAGAATCAGTAAGAAGGCCACCAGAAGTGCTGGCTAAACAGATAATACTTGAAGGGAAGCTATGGATGATATACTGCTAACAGGTAGATCTGTCAAGCGGGAATGGAGGCTAAGGAAGAAGCCAGATGCGCGTTTCGTTCAATTGATTGCTTTGCTTTGACTTTTGTTCTGTCTGTGTGTTTTTTGATTATTTTGGTTCTACTTCAGCTACTGTTTGTAAACACTTCATAGTAGTCCAGATAGATGAGAGAGGTTGTTGTGTATCTTTGTTTGTAAACATTCAGGGTTATAAAGATTATATGGCAGCTCCTGCCAATATTTAAAAAAAAAAGATAATTTGAATATTTAGTCCTAAAACTTTATTTACTATTTAGTCGTGTTTGATCATTGTCCTCATTTTTTTTATTGTATTATAATATATAGATTATGTTAATCATGCTGAATCAGCCGTTTAGACATTATAAAGTCAAATACAGGAGCGTTTTACAAGAGACCATTAAAAAACGCTTCTGTGTTTACAATTGTGATTATGTTAATATAACAATCATGATGATACACATTTATGGCTCGTCATATGGTAATTCCTTGGCACATTAATAAACTCGTGATTCTGAAAATAATTTGATATCTCTTTAAATTCATGATTCGAATAAAATGCAATATAATTCGGAAATAAATAGTTTTTTTTTTATGTTACAAATAATATATAAAAAATATTACTATTTTTACAAAAGTTAGTAAATTCTACAAACATCAAGAAATAAATATCATGTTACAATTCATTAAAATTTAAAATAATTCCGAAATATTTCGAAACAAAATGATCTGTAACCATATGAATATGTACTTGCAAACAAAATTTTATATTTTTTTGAATTTTTTTACTATTTTTTTAGATAGGTAGAATTTTGATGGTCCAGAATTTTCAGAAAACACTAATTTTTCTACCCTATCTAAAAAAATAGTAAAAAATTCAAAAAAATATAAAATTTAGTTTGCAAGTACATATTCATATGATCATCACATTGAACGGTTGAATCGACCGTTAGAATTTTAAAAAGTACCATATTAAGCCGTAATACACTAGCCATCCATACTATGCATAGCACCATAGGCTCACTCTAACATCTGGATATCTCTTGTCTAATCTAACATAAAACATAAAGTATCCCAATGTATAGTCAACGTCTTCTCTAGTCCGATGCTCGCGTGGTGCCAGCGCGGCACACGGTGCGGTCGTATTTTTTATTTTATGTTTGCTACTAGGTGCGGTGGTACTTGATTGCTCGTTTTCGACCCAAAGGCCTAAACCGACGCCGCTAGCGGCAGCCCACAGTATTTGATCGGCATGAAATATGAAATATCACGACAATCACGCTTCGCTGGGGCGGATCCGAAATTTGCGATAAATCCTATTAGAAAATGGCGCGAACTCCAGTGGACGAGGGAAATGTTAAGCCTCCCTGATCCGTCTCCCCGTGTCCCCTACACCGACACAGAGACACAACAGTGTTTGTCGAAAGTACTTGT
>JAJGRW010002651.1:0-32773 GCA_025461045.1 Carex parvula | reverse complement strand
CAGGTGCTCTCCGAACGCACAATGCAAGTTTCTCATGGTGCAAAGTCCACTGGAAGCTGAGGCTCCGGCACTAGCTATTCCAGGTGTTACAGCACATAATCTACTCGTATTGCAAGTGCTAGTGAAGGCCCTCTGTACAGGAGACACACCAGCCTATAATTGGACATCACAACATATCATATAGGTCCATAGACCATAGCAAGATGTGTGAAAGTTTTCAAAAAATTAAGATCACAACGTAGGATTAGGTTTTAAATTCTTGCATGATTAGGTTAAATCTCAACAATGTATTTGAACCTTCTATTTTTAATCAATTATACCTACGAATTTTCATAAAAAAAAAATAACACTACATGTCCGTCGTGTGACATATTTTGATATTAAGGACTCGTTTGTAAAGTTCATAATTTCTGAGGCCTGTAAGTAAACTTTAACAATTTCCCTTTGTCAGAGTAATGATGCCGAAGTTTTAAGGAATGGGCTCTTCCCCACTCGGCCCATTGATTTGATAAAGATTCAATCAAGTTGGAGTGCGGTTTCTGCTTGTAGGCCGAAGCTGGAAATGAAATTAAAAATTTATTATAGGCGCTACTTTGTTTTGAATTTGAATGGGACATTGTCAGCTCCTATTCTCTAATGGCACTCCATACAGGATGCTGAGTAGTTTTGCCTTGACACTACCTAAGACACAAAAAACACTTTCTGTTGTTGTCAGTGCTGTGATTTGATGTATTTGGACCACATGCAATGAAATATGCTTTAATAACTCAGTCTCGCAATCGGGCGTACTGTGATTCTTACTATTATTTCTCTTGTATCTTACTGGATAGGTAAAATGTCTGAACAAGTTCACTTGCTGCAAACCACTGGCTTCCGCAGGATTGGATGTTGTACCTCTCCAGGTTGCCTCCCGGATGATGCTCAGCTCCTGCAATGGCTCTGAAGACTCGGTTCTTCTTCATAATAAATCTAATATGATAGTTTTGCTTTTGTTATATAGCCCTGATGTGTTTAGAATACGCTATTATGTCCTTCTTTTGTTTTGCTTTAGATCTGCTGTGGTTGTTGTGTTAGACATATCTACTATGGTGTTTCTTTCTTTATTTTACTGTATTTTGAACTCATGTCTCAGCATAATGAACGGACTTTATGCCTTTTTAAAAAAAAAAAAAAACTTTTGTTGAATTGAATGAAATCAAGAAAACATTTCCTTTATGACGATTTCGCTTTCCTTGATTTATCTCGTTTTACTATCAAACCAATCTTAAATTCCACTAAAATTCATGAAAATTCTTAGAAATTGCAAAATCACTTCCTGATCCTAAATGTGATCATAACACCTACTTTGGTCCGGTGAGACATATTATGATATGAAGGGCTTGTTTGTGAAATTTTAAAATTTTTGAGGCCTAAAAAGTACTTTTACAATTTCCCTTTGTCAGAGGAGCTAATCGCAAAAGTTTAACGAGATGGGCCTCTCTCCCCCTCAGCCCATGAAATGAAATTTAAAATTTGTTGGGGGCCCTCCTTAGTGTTTGGTCGTGAATTTGGAATAAGGAACTTGAAATTTAAATTAATATATGCTTTTGGGGGCGTTGATTTGCGGGCTGAACTAAGAAGTCTCTAATTAATCCAATAAATGAATAGGCTATCATTGATGAAATTAGGTAATTCATTAAGAATTGCTTACACATTTAACAATAAGGGCTAATAATCTTCCTATCACAACCATCAAAGTTTTTTCATGCACGAAATCTCAAGGGAAAAGTTTTTCGTACCCGAATCTCGACAAAGGTCAACGGCTGAGATCGGAATAACAAGGTCCTGTGATCTCTTTGGAATAACAGCAGATTTATATCCCTCTAGCATTGATCTTCTTTACAGTTCCGAACCCAGTAAGCACATGACATTTGGATTATAATTTAAATATATTAGTTTAGTTTTAAACCAACAGAAAAACCTCGTCAAGTGGTTATTAAGGTGCCTTACTGCTTTTTCAACTTGCTAAGACATGATTAGCTTTGTTATTATCATGTCAATTATTTTTGTTTCTGTTTTTACATATCAATTAAGCAACTCATGAATTAATTAGTAATGTAATCAATCGTGGTCCAAAATAATTTCCTTTTCACAATAATATTAATTCATGCAACGATACAGACAATTTAACAACAGTACTGGTGACTGTTACAACAACATGAACATAAGATATATAATTGCCTGGTTTTGAGATGCACGTATGCAGTATACGCCAATTATTCTTCCTGTTCTGTTGAGAATGATAGAACAAAACAACCAAGTGATATATATATGGTTTTCCTGTTTTTATCAGAACTGGTTACATACTGTACGTATATATATATATATTATATGCATGTCGGTTCTTAATTTCAAGTGATAGTTTGCGGCAGGCTGCAGTTTCCTGTGACAAGGCTGGTGAGGCCAAGAATGCTGCCGACAGCGTCTACCAACGGAGCCAAGAGGTTTCCAGCAGAGGAAAGGCTGGCATTACATGTGACCAGCGGGGTGGCCACGAAGACATTGCAGCTGGTGAGCAAATTACACGGAAGAGTGGTAGGCACCGCAGTGATGATTGTAAATGCTCCTTTGGCATCTGTTGTTGCACTGCCAACCACATTGTTACCGCACCTCAGTTGCACAGTAGCATCTGCAAATTAATATAAGGAAAGATGAAGTTATTCACTTGATATCTGTTGCCTATATATATATTTTGCAACGTACACAAGGAGCATGAATTAATGCACAGTAAATATGCAAATTGCTTTGGAAGTTGATAGTGTTGCTTTTCGCATTATGGTCAGTGCAGTTATCTGATCAGTGCAGAAATACAGAAATGATGTATGCTTCAACAATAAAAAAAAAAATATAGTCTATCAGAATATGGTTTTCCTCATTATTTTATCTTTGATTTATATTGGATAGGCTATGTGAAAGAGGACATCAATTAAGGAGACAAGATCATAAGTCGTGCCCAAAGGATCTGACAGCCATCCCTCTTCAGGTGTGGGTCCCCAGAGTATATATCTAACATAAGCTGAGTAGGGGTAATGAACAGTTAATCTTAATTAGTAGTAGTAGAGCTATTTTCTAAGTTAACTGCTTCAATTAAATGAAACAGACAACCAAGTCTTGTATAAAGAAAAAAAAAGGTATATATGCAATTTTAGGGGGGGGGGGGGGGGGGGGGGGGGGGGGGGGGGGGGGGGGGGGGGTGGGGGGGGGGGTGGGGGGGGAGGGGGGGGGGGGGGGGGGGGGGGGGGGGGGGTTGGGGGGAGGAGGAACAGTTGATATACCTGATTTTTTGATTTTTCCTGATTGGAATTTGACATTTTTCATGATATCAAATGTCTGTATTCATAATATTAGATGTACGTCACAGTCGCAATTATCGTTCACAATTAAAACATTTTTATTATGACAATCTTACTCGGAAACGCAGAACTTGACAAATTGATGGAATTTCCCACGCCGGTAACGCTAAGCAAACCGTTCAAAAGTCCCACGATGTTGCCGAGGCCAAGTTGAGCATGAGCTAGTGGCGGAACAACTCCGGCGAATACCAGCATCGTCAATAGAACATATATCTTTACAGCCATTATTACTCTTCCCAAGATGCTACTCACAAGTCTTTAAGTGAGATTAGTTATAACTTGTTACTCTGATTTGTTTTGCACTTGATGCTGCTTGAATTGGCACTGAATTTATAGGCCAACGGCATGCAAGTTGGCGCCGCCATTTTTTAATAGACAAAAAATATCACTCATGCCTGGATATTTATGCGCAATTGCGCATGCGCTTTGATGCACAAAAAATATCACTAATGCCATTTTGATGTGTCTAACAGATAAATAAACTTTAAAAATGTAGGAGTCGATCCTTTGTTTAATTACCTTTCTAAGAATTATGTATGACTCTTTTAACTATCATGTTTCAAAAAAGATATATATGTGCGTCAAAATTTTGGTTGAATTAATTCAAAATTATTTACAGTAATTGTCTTATTTTAAAAAATATTTGTTTTAATAAATATTATTAGGAGCAAAATTTGAAAAATAATCCTAATTGATGCAAGGATAATTCTAGCGTACATCCATTTTTTACGGTTAATCTAACTCTTATGATTCTTATATTTGTAAAAATATAATTCAAATATATATATAAAATAAAATTGTAGATGTGTTCTCCATATTTTAGATAAGATGTATATCAAATTTGAGTCAATTTAATTTGGTTGGTTCTTCAAAATAAATCATTAAAGAGTTAACACTTTTAATTGTTAGATGGAAGACTAAATATCTTTGACATCAATCTAAATTGTATATACGTCATATCTAAATAACTAGAAACGCATTTATAAGTTTATTGTTATTAATTTAATTATTTTTAAATATGAAGATCATGTTGAACGGTTCGGATGAACCGTTAGAATTTTGAAAACTCAAATATTGAGCCGTAGTATGAAGGCCCTCTATGCTACGCGTAACATATTAGCCAGATTCTTTAAATATACATAACAGAGCGATTCCTTCCCTTCATTCTTTCTTAGCTTACTGCTGTGTTTGAATTTAGTATGGCAAATTATTTAATGAAATTAATTAAGAAATTATGGGCTCAACGAGTAGCCTCCTAATGTGTTGAAATCCTCATCACCCTCTTATCTCTTTCTCCATCTCTATCTCTATCCTTTTTTTTCTCTTCTTTAGCAGAACTTCTGCAGATTGGAATTCCAACCAGTATATTAATCATGCGCACATGTAATCATAAAAAAGTCATAATTAGATATTTTCCATAGCTTTGTGATCTCATACATACATCATCATTGTCAATTAATTATGTAACAATGTTCTCCACAATATCATCATAAGAAAAAGAGAGGAAAAATGAGAACTTGATCGTACATTTCCAACGCCAATTACTGCTCTAAAATTGAAAATTTTGAGAAAGAACAATGGAGAGCCAAAGAAAATTAATAAAAGTAAGGTAAACTATCTTACATCAAGTGTTTTTAAATACAGACACATATGCATATGCGGTCTACTGTCGTGTTTAAAATCTCATTGTTACATATATACATATTAGAATTTGCTGCCACATACCACTACAAACGGACCGCATATGCAGTCCAAACAAACACATAATACTTTGAGAATAATAAAAGCATTAAACTTGACTCATCAAGTTGTGCAACTGGCTTAAAACTGAAACAGATTTATGGCATGGTTTCAAAGGCCAAACGTGGTCTTACTGGGGCAAATAAAATATGAATATAAAGCTCTTGAAGTCTATTTTAAAATGGTGATTGGTGAAGGTTTCAAGTCCATTGGAGATTCCCACATAAAGTTATAGGTGTTTAATTAAGTAAAACATGCGCAGTTCAAGACTTGCTGTTTTTCATTTTTTTTTTCTAATTACGAATTTCTAGAATTTTTATGTGATGTTTAAGGCTATAAAACAATGTAATTTGTTGTTATGCATGTAATAGTGAATATTAAGCGAATAATAAAAAAAAATTCTTAGTTATCCTCTCTCTCTCATGACTGTGGAATTCTTTTTTTTTTTTTTTTGTTGCATGTAGGACTGTGGAAATTGACTGTAGGTGTTGACAGTTCACTTTAAAATTAGTATATATAAATTTGCATTGAAATCCGCATATACGGTATGCAGTTTCATACTTTGCTTATATCATACATTAATAGAAGGAGGAAGAAAACTAATAGAACCTGATTGTACATGTTTGACGTTTAGAGGAGGTGAATATCATTCCTCTCATTTTTTAGTAACTTTATGTCGCTCAACTGTTTGTGTAAAAGTATCTCATTATCACTTAAAAGGCTCGGAAATACAAATCACAATTTTAATATTACATTATAAACACTATAGAAAAGTATCTTTGATCATGTTTATTTTTTTTCGAAACTTTTGTTTAAGGAAGAAATAATTAAAAACAATGTCGAAAATATGAAAAATTATAAAATACAGAAACAATGTTGTAAAAGAAAAAATTGTGTTAAAAAAATAAATTTATTATTCTAAACTTGAATTGTTTGTTTGGAACAAATAATAGTATGAATTTCATGTTAGCTTGGTCACATAGTTATATTTGATCTCATGCCGTATTTTTTTTCGAAAGATAGCATGTGAGTCACAACATATGTGACCATTACATGTGTCGTGTCGTGTCATAATTTTTTTTATCATTATGTCGTGTCATAACTAACTATATTATTCCGTGACATGTTTGATTATGACATGATTGTTATTATGTTCTCCTCTTCTTCGTAATGATTAAAAATAATAAATACAATTTGAGTCTCATTCATTAGTTGTAATTTTTTATTATGATAGTTTTCTACCATCATAACTATTAATTTATCATATCTTCAAGTTGGTCTGATTAACGTTTCGTAAAACAAATGAAATAACAAATTAAAGAATTACTTTATCAATGAATCACAATAATAAATACTGTATTTTAAGCTTATTAGTTTCTATATTTGAAATAAGAGAACACCACAATAAAATACTAAAATCCAGAAAATTCAACATATGAAAAGTAGGTTACTTTTTGTTAGATTTGACTTGTAAAAAGTATGTGATATTTACAATTGGATAACATGCAATGATGTAAATATCCTAGTTTAGGTCGCTTTCTCTGCAAACAAATCCGATCGATCCCTCCTAAAGAGCAAACTACATGGCAACATTTGTGGCCCTTCCAAAAAGCATTGCACTACATTTCTCATAAAGTGGATTCACTTCTGATTTTAAAAATCATTCTTTAATTCAGTCAAAAGACAACACATCCTAATACGTGGGAGGTCACAAATTCAAAATCCGAATAAAATTTTTCTATATAAATTTAGAAGACTAAATCTCTATATATCTTTCTCTAAAAAACTTAAAAGACTTTATAGACATATAAATTTGTTTTTTTTTTATGAGATCCACAAATCAAAAATTTATAATCAGTATCTAAACTTGGAACTTCAAAATTTGTATAGATACCTGATTTGCATAGACAATGAAACAGACTAATATTTTAAAAATGTGTTGTGTTAATAGATGCTATTCATTTGATTTGCACAAGGAACGCATACTCCAAAAGTCTAGGATCAAAACATTTTTCCCGTGTATCCTATTAGCTAGGCATTAGCAGAAGCTGGCTTCCACTTTTAAATTTTTGTTTATCAAAGACACATAGGCATTAGCAGAAGCTGGCTTCCACTTTTAAATTTTTGTTTATCAAAGACACATAGGCATTAGCAGAAGCTGGCTTCCACTTTTAAATTTTTGTTTATCAAAGACACATAGGCTTCCATCTACACGCGCAATGCACTCCCATAACTATTTGGGATTATACTATCTGACAGGATGCATATAGTATCATTCTCAATAAAATGTCAATAATTAATATTTGTAATAATTTGAGATCTGAGAAAATATAATAAATCATATTGACAGTATATGCATGCAAAAATTAAAGTCATGCCTTGCATGTATTGAATGAAAATATAGGCAGTAGGCTGTCATACTCATGGTATCGGTCCGGGGTGTGACACTATGTCACTATGGATGGCAAGAATATGGCGAATCTTCTCTGGAGAAAAAACAATGCCCATGTCGACCGTTACACAAACAAGAATGCTGGATTTATCAGAGTTATATGCCATGCATACCATCAACCACAAGGGAGGAAATGGGACCAGTACATGTTGCAAGAGGAAACATGTGTGTGCTAATAGACGGCTCAAGGGAAGCTTCGAAAAAAGCAGATATAGGTCTTATATATTTTGATGAAACAGGTGCTCTCCGTAACGCACAATGCAAGTTTCTCATGGTGCAAAGTCCACTGGAAGCTGAGGCTCCGGCACTAGCTATTCCAGATGTTACAGCACATAATCTACTCGGATTGCAAGTGCTAGTGAAGGCCCCCTATACAGGAGACACACACAGCCTATAATATTGGACATCACAACATATCATATAGGTCCATAGACCATAGCAAGATGTGTGAAGAGTTTTCAAAAAATTAAGATCACAAACGTAGGATTAGGTTTTAAATTCTTGCATGATTAGGTTTAAATCTCAACAATGTATTTGAACCTTCTATTTTTAATCAATTATACCTACGAATTTTCATAAAAAAAAAATAACACCTACCATGTCCGGTGTGACATATTTTGATATTAAGGACTCGTTTGTAAAAGTTCATAATTTCTGAGGCCTGTAAGTAAACTTTTACAATTTCCCTTTGTCAGAGGAATGATGCCGAAGTTTTAAGGAAATGGGCTCTCTCCCCACTCGGCCCATTGATTTGATAAAAGATTCAATCAAGTTGGAGTGTGGTTTCTGCTTGTAGGCCGAAGCTGGAAATGAAATTAAAAATTTATTGTAGGCCCTACTTTGTGTTTGGTTTTACATGGGACATTGTCAGCTCCTATTCTCCAATTGGCACTCCATACAGGATGTGCTGAGTTTTGCCTTGACACTACCTAAGACACAAAAAACGGCTTTTCTTGTTGTTGTCAGTGCTGTGATTTGGTGTATTTGGACCACACGCAATGAAATGTGCTTTAATAACTCAATCTCGCAATCGAGGCGTACTGTGATTCTTACTATTGTTTCTCTTGTATCTTACTGGACAGGTAAAATGTCTAAACGAGTTCAGCTTGCTGCAAACCACTGGCTTCCGCAGGATCTGGATGTTGTACCTCTCCAGGTTGCCTCCCCGGATGATGCACAGCTCCTGCAATGACTCTCTGAAGACTCGGCTTCTTCTTCATAATGATCTTAATATGATAGTTTTGCTTTTGTTATACAGCCCTGATGTGGCTTACAATATGCTGTTATTTCCTTCTTTTGTTTTGCTTTAGATCTGCCGTGGTGCTGTTGTTGTTAGACATATCTACTGTGGTGTTTCTTTCCTTTATTTTGTTGTATTTTGAACTCATGTTTTTTCATGCATAATGAAACGGACTTTATGCCTTTTTTTAAAAAAAAAAACTTTGTTGAATTGAATGAAATCAAGAAAACATTTCCTTTATGACGATTTCGCTTTCCTCGGTTTCTTCTCGTTTTACTGTCAAACCAATCTTAAATTTCACTAAAATTCACGAAAATTCTTAGAAATTGCAAAATCACTTCCCGACCCTAAATGCGATCATAACACCTACTTTGGTCCGGTGAGACATATTATGATATGAAGGGCTTTGTAAAATTTTAAAACTTTTGAGGCCTGAAAGTACTTTTACAATTTCCCTTTGTCAGAGGAGCTAATCGCAAAAGTTTAACGAGATGGGCTCTCTCCCCCCTCAGCCCATGGAAATGAAATTCAAAATTTGTTGGGGGCCCTCCTTAGTGTTTGGTCGTGAATTGGAATAAGGAACTTGAAATTTAAATTAATATATGCTTTTGGGGGCGTTGAATTGCGGGCTGGACTAAGAAGTCTCTAATTAATCCAATAAATGAATAAGGCTATTCATTGATGAAATTAGGTAATTCATTAAGGAGGAGGGTTCAAATGCCTCCATTTTTCATGCCTCCACCATGCCTCCATTTTTAAAACTTTAATAACTCAAAATTTAAAACTAAAAAATCAAAATAAAACCGTTGGATATGTTCTACATCATTTTATTTATGCACGTGTAAAAAATTATGACATTTCAATTTTGTTTTGGTTGTCATCAAGAGCTTGTAAAAAATGTATCAATGTGGATAATTTCTAGACGTTGATTTTTCAACTTATTGATTCACATAAAAATAAAATCAAAATGTAATAATTTTTTATGAGCACATAGATAAAATGATGTAGATCATATTCAACGGTTTTATTTTGATTTTTTAGTTTTAAATTTTGAGTTATTAAAGTTTTTAAAAATGGAGGCATGGTGGAGGCATGAAAAATGGAGGCATTTGAACCCTCCTCTTCATTAAGAATTGCTTAACATTTAACAATAAGGGCTAATAAATTTGTGGGTTGAATAAACAAATTACGAACTAAAGCGAGAACAAAGGATAATAATTATATGATCCAAACAATAATCACAATAGATACAAATCAGTTCGAATTTTGTCCCCTCTAGCATGGGTATAAATCTGCTGTTATTCCAAAGGGATCACAGGACCCTGTTATTCCTATCACAACCGTTCAAAGTTTTTCATGCACGAATCTCAAGAGAAAAAGTTTTTCGTACCCCGAATCTCAACAAAGATCAATGGCTGAGATGAGAATAACAAGGTCTGTGATCTCTTTGGAATAACAGCAGATTTATTTCCCTCTAGCATTGATCTGCTTTACAGTTCCGAACCCAGTAAGCACGTGACATTTGGATATAATTTAAATATATTAGTTTAGCTTAAACCAACAGAAAAACCTCGTCAAGTGAGTTATTAAGGTGCCTTACTGCTTTTTCAACTTGCTAAGACATGATTAGCTTTGTTATTATCATGTCAATTATTTTTGTTTCTGTTTTTACATATATATCAATTAAGCAACTCATGAATTAATTAGTACTGTAATCGATCGTGGTCCGAAAATAATTTCCTTTTTCACAATAATATTAATTCATGCAAACGATACAGTACAATTTAACAACAGTACTGGTGACTGTTACAACAACATGAATATAAGATATAGAATTGCCTGGTCTTGAGATGCACGTATTCAGTATACGCCAATTATTCTTCCAGTTCTGTTGAGAATGATAGAACAAAACAACCACCTTACAGGTCAATTTGACCTACAATAATTAAGTGGTTTTCTGTTTTTATCAGAACTGGTTTATATACTGTAAGTATATATATATTATATGCATGTCGGTTCTTAATTTCAAGTGATAGTTTGCTGCAGGCTGAAGTTTCCTGCCACAAGGTTGGTGAGGCCAAGTATGCTGCTGACAGCGCTTACCACTGGAGCCAAAAGGTTTCCAGTGGAGGGAAGGCCTACATTACATTTGACCAGCGGGGTGACCACGACGAGCTTGCAGCTGCTGAGCAAAGACAGAAGAGCGGTCGGCGCCGCAGTGATGATTGTAAATGCTCCGTTGGCATCTGTTGTTGCACTGCCAACCACATTGTTACCGCACGTCAGTTGCACAGTAGCATCTGCAAATTAATATAAGGAAAGATGAAGTTATTCACTTGATATCTGTTTGCCTATATATTTTGCAACGTACACAAGGAGCCTGAATTAATGCACAGTAAATATGCAAATTGCTTTGGAAGTTGATAGTGTTGCTTTTCTCATTATGATCAGTGCAGTTATCTGATCAGTGCAGAAATACAGAAATGATGTATGCTTCAACAATAAAAAAAAAAATATAGTCTATCAGAAATATGGTTTTCCTCATTAATTTTATCTTTGATTTTATATTGGATTGGCTATGTGAAAGAGGACATCAATTAAGGAGACAAGATCATAAGTCGTGCCCAAAGGATCTGACAGCCATCCCTCTTCAGGTGTGGGTCCCCAAAGTATCTAACATAAGCTGAGTAGGGGTAATGAGCAATTAATCTTAATTAGTAGTACCTAGAGCTATTTTCTAAGTTAACTGCTTCAATTAAATATTGAAACAGACAACCAAGTCTTTTATAAAGAAAAAAAAAAGGTATTATGTAAAATTTAGGGGGGGAAACAGTTAATAATTTGACATTTTTCATGATATCAAATGTCTGTATCATAATATTAGATGTACGTCACAGTCACAATTAATTATCGTTCACAATTAAAACATTTTTATTATGACAATCTTACTCGGAAACGCAGAAGTTGACAAATTGATGGAATTTCCCACGCTACATGGCACCACGCCGGTGACGCTAAGCAAACCGGTCAAAAGTCCCCCAATGTTGCCGAGGCCGAGTTGAGCATGAGCTAGTGGCGGAACAACTCCGGCGAATAGCAGCACCGTCATTAGAACATATATCTTTACAGCCATTATTACTCTTCCCAAGATGCTACTCACAAGTCTTTAAGTGAGATTAGTTATAACTTGTTACTCTGATTTGTTGCACTTGATGCTGCTTGAATTGGCACTGAATTTATAGGCCAACGGCATGCAAGTGGCGCCATTTTTTATAGACAAAAAATATCACTCATGCCTGGATATTTCATGCGCATGCGCTTTGATGTAAACTTCCAACATAGGCTGGTCCACGGGCCCATAATAGCCTTTGCTGTAGATAACGTTTTTATCACTGTCTGAGCTTGATATGGAACTTTCCATATATAGATAACACCAATATTTAAATATTAAAAATTAATGTGAATGAGAAATGAAATGGAGTGTACAATTTTGGCAAGGCTATCATTATTTTGATTAATTCATAGATTATGGCGTAAATTATGCGCTTTGATTTACACTGCCTAGCTACATTGGCGTAATAGAAATAAAATGACATCTAATTTAATATATTTTATATTTCATTAATTTAATATACTGTAAAGCATATTCCCTCTGATGTTAAGAACTTACCAGATCAATTTCGAGCGGAGAAAAAGGCAGTGGAGATCCTCACATCCATTGCGGAGTTGGAGGAGGACAGACTAAATATCTAAATAACACTTTTAATTGTTAACAATTAAAAGTGTTAACAATTAAATCTATTAAAAGTGTTAACAATTAAATCAATCTAAATCAATTAAATCAATCTAACAGTTAGATGGAAGGCTAAATATCTTTCAAATCAATCTAAATTGTATATACGTCATATCTAAATAACTAGAAACGCATTTATAAGTTTATTGTTATTAATTTAATTATTTTTAAATATACATAACATAAGAGTTGAATATATTACAAGCGTTGAATTTGCACTAGAGTTATTCCTAATTTAAAAATCACTGGTGGCCAGTGAGGAGGGAGATGGGAATGGTCCAGCCTGATCACTATAACATGTTGTTTGTAATGCTTGCATTTGCGCATGGTACCAATTGCCCAATTTGCAATGACTTTCAATTCAAGTCGAGAGCGATTCCTTCCCTTCATTCTTTCTTACAACATCTAAATATTATTAGAGTTTTTAATATGATGCGACAGTTTCTAATTCCATTTTAGGGATATGAGAGAGTTTCTTATTTAGAAACTATACAGTAAAGTTTCTTATTAAGAGATTGTTCATAAACTCCATGTTGGTCAAATGATTGGCTCAAATTATTTCTCTTTTTTAATTTGTTGCTGACGTGGCTTAATAGAAACTTTAAAATTAATTTCAAGAATGTAAGAGTTAGAAACTTTAGAGATCTTAATTTCTAAAAAGTGGTTAACAGTTATATAGAAACTAATTTGAGTTACTGGGATGTAGATGCTCTTAGCTTACTGTTGTGTTTGAATTTAGTATGAGAAATTATTTAATGAAATTAATTAAGAAATTATGGGCTCAACCAGTAGCCTCCTAATGTGCTGAAATCCTCATCACCCTCTTATCTCTTTCTCCATCTCTATCTCTCTCCTTTTCTTTTCTCTTCTTTAGCATAATTTTTGCAGATTGGAATTCGAACCAGTATATTAATCATGCGCACATGTAATCATAAAAAAGTCATAATTAGATATTTTCCATAGCTTTGTGATCTCATACATACATCATCATCGTCAATTAATTATGTAAGAATGTTCTCCACAATATCATCATAAGAAAAAGAAAGAAAAAATGAGAACTTGATCATACATTTCCAACGCCAATTACTGCTCTAAAATTGAAAATTTTGATAAAGAACAATGGAGAGCGGAAGAAAATAATTAAAGGTAAACTATCTTACTTCAAGTGTTTTTAAATACATATACATATGCATATGTGGTCTACTGTCATGTTTAAAATCTCATTGTTACATATATACATATATACAGATTAGAATATGCAGCCGCATAATACTACAAACGGACCGCATATGCAGTCCAAACAAACACATAATACTTCGAGAATAATAAAGGCATTAAACTTGACTCATCAAGTTTTGCAACTGGCTTCAAACTGAAACAGATTTATGGCATGGTTTCAAAGGCCAAACGGGGTCTTACTGGGGCAAATAAAATATGAATATAAAGCTCTTCAAGTCTATTTTAAAATGGTGATTGGTGAAGGTTTCAAGTCCATTGGAGATTCCCACATAAAATTATGGGTGTTTAAGTAAAACATGCGCAGTTAAAGACTTGCTGTTTTCCAGTTTTTTTTTCTAATTACGAATTTCTAGAGTTTTTATGTGATGTTTTAAGGCTATAAAACATATGTAATTTGTTGTTATGTAATAGTAAATATTAAGGGAATAATAAAAATAAAAATTCTTAGTTATCTTCTTTCTCTCTCATGACTGGAAATTTTTTTTTGTTTGCATGTATAACTGTTGAAATTGACTGTAGGTGTTGACAATTCATTTTAAAATTCGTATATATAAATTTGCATTGAAATCCGCATATACGGTATGCAGTTTCACATGCATGAACAAAACTGTAATTGCTTATATCATACATTAATAGAAGGAGGAAGAAAACTAATAGAACCTGATTGTACATGTTTGACGTTTAGAGGAGGTGAATATCATTCCTCTAATTTTTTAGTAACTTTCTGTCGCTCAACTGTTTGTGAAAAAGTATCTCATTAGCACTTAAAAGGCTTGGAAATACAAATCACAAGTTTAATATTACATTATAAACACTTTAGAAAAATATCTTTGATCATGTTTATTTTTTTCGAACTTTTGTTTAAGGAAGAAATAATTAAAAACAATGTTGAAAATATGAAAAATTATAAAATACAGAAACAATTAATGTTGTAAAAGAAAATATTGTGTTAAAAAAATAAAATTTATTATTCTAAACTTGAATTGTTTGTTTGGAACAAATAATGGTATGAATTGCATGTTAGCTTGGTCACGTAATTATATTTGATCTCGTGCTGCATTATTTTTTTCGAAAGATAGCACGTGTTGTCACAACATGTGTGACCGTTACATGTGCCGTGTCGTGTCATAACTTAATTTTTTTTTATCATTATGTCATGTCACAACTAAACATATTATTCCGTGCGTGACATGTTTGATTGCGACATGATTCTTATTATGTTCTCTTCTTCGTAATGATTAACAATGCATAAATACAATTTCAGTCTCATTAATTAGTTGTAATTTTTTATTATGATAGTTTTCTACCATCATAACTATTAATTTATCATATCTTCAAGTTGGTCTGATTAACGTTTTGTAAAACAAAATGAAATAACAAATTAAAGAATTACTTTATCAATGAATCACAATAATAAATACTGTATTTTAAGCTTATTAGTTTCTATATTATTTTTTTATTTCCTTTTTTCCTGGATTCTTGATTTCATTCCATTTTTATTCTTCTTTCCCATAGGGATAGAATCAATAGAGAACCTATGAATCTATATTATTACATTCCAATCTCTGCCCGATACCTTCCAAGGAAAATCCCCAATTGGATCCAAAATTGACGGAGTAGTGTAAGCTTATCCATGTGGTTATGCACTCTTGAAAAATGAATCAACTTTCTGAAAGATCCTGGCTTTCGTACTTTGGTGAGTTGTCCTAGATCCTTTCCATGACTTATGTTGTGTTGAAGAGATATCTATATCATCCGATCGATTGCGTAAGGCCCGCGGTAGAAATGGAACCGAAGAAAGTATAATGAATAGTTCCTTTATTTAATAAGAGAACACCACAATAAAATACTAAATCCACAAAATTCAACATACGAAAAGTAGGTTACTTTTTGTTAGATTTGACTTGTAAAAAGTATGTGATATTTACAATTGTGTAACATGCAATGATGTAAATATCCTAGTTTAGGTCGCTTTCTCTGCAAACAAATCCGATCGATCCCCCCTAAAGAGCACAACTACTTGGCAAAAAATCAACATTTGTGGCCCTTCAAAAAAGCGGTTGCATGATTCCATCGCATATTCTTTCATCCTCTATATATCTGGATTGTGCTCACTTTTCAAAATTGTATGATGGCACGCACATTAGTATATTGCACTCGTTTCTCATAAAGTGGATTCACTTCTGATTTTAAAAATCATTCTTTAATTCAGTCAAAAGACAACACATCCTAATACGTGGGAGGTCACAAATTCAAAATCCGAATAAAATTTTTTCTATATAAATTTAGAAGACTAAATCTCTATATATCTTTCTCTAAAAAACTTAAAAGACTTTATAGACATATAAAATTTGTTTTTTTTATGAGATCCACAAATAAAAAATTTATAATCAGTATCAAAACTTGGAACATCAAAATTTTTATAGATACCTGATTTGCATAGACAATGAAACAGACTAATAATTTAAAAATGTGTTGTGTGTTAATAGATGCTATCCATCTGATTTGCACAAGGAACACAGACTCCAAAAGTCTAGGGTCAAAGCTCTCAGAGGCTTCCATCTACACGCGCAATAATGCACTCCCATAACTATTTCGGATTATACTATCTGACAGGATGCATAGTATCATTCTCAATAAAATGTCAATAATTAATATTTGTAATAATTTGAGACCTGAGAAAATATAATAAATCATATTGACAGTATATGCATACAAAACTTGAAGTCATGCCTTGCATGTATTGAATGAAAATATAGGCAGTAGGCTGTCATACTCATGGTATCGATCCGGGGTGTGACACTATGTCACTGTGGATGGCAAGAATATGGTGAATCTTCTCTGGAGAAAAAACAATGCCCATGTCGACCGTTACACAAACAAGAATGCTGGATTTATCAGAGTTATATGCCATGCATACCATCAACCACAAGGGAGGAAATGGGACCGGTACATGTTGCAAGAGGAAACATGTGTGTGCTAATAGACGGCTCAAGGGAAGCTTTGAAGAGAGCAGATATAGGTCTTATTTTGATGAAACAGGTGCTCTCCGGAACGCACAATGCAAGTTTCTCATGGTGCAAAGTCCACTGGAAGCTGAGGCTCTGGCACTAGCTATTCTAGGTGTTACAGCACATTTCCACGCCCCAAATGCCAACCGCATGATGGACGACAGATATTCTACTCGGATTGCAAGTGCTAGTGAAGGCCCTCTGTACAGGAGACACACACAGCCTATAATATTGGACATCACAACATACCATAGGTCCATAGACCATAGCAAGATGTGTGAAGAGTTCTCAAAAAATTAAGATTACAAACGTAAGATTAGGTTTTAAATTCTTGCATGATTAGGTTTAAATCTCAACAATGTATTTGAACCTTCTATTTTTAATCAATTATACCTACGGATTTTCATAAAAAAAAATGTCACCTACCTTGTCCAGTTGTCCGGTGAGACATATTTTGATATTAAGGACTCGTTTGTAGAAGTTCATAATTTCTGAGGCCTGTAAGTAAACTTTTACAATTTCCCTTTGTCAGAGGAATGATGCCGAAGTTTTAAGGAAATGGGCTCTCTTCCCACTCGGCCCATTGATTTGATAAAAGATTCAATCAAGTTGGAGTGCGGTTTCTGCTTGAAGGCCGAAGCTGGAAATGAAATTAAAAATTTATTGTAGGCCCTACTTTGTGTTAATATGGTCGTTAATTTGGAATAAGGAACTTAAAATTTGAATTAATATATGCATTGGTGGCGTTGATTTGCGGGGGACTATGAAGTCTCTAATTGAACCAATATATGAATAAGGCAATTCATTGATGAAATTAATTAGGAAATTCATTAATAAGAATTGCTTAACAATAAGGACTAATAAAATTTGTGGCTTGAATAGAATTTTGTTGGAAAAGTTAAAATTTTCTCCTTTCTAGTCTTAAAAAATAGAATTTTGACCCATTATTTGATGATGAGAAGAGGTATGGTGTGTGAGTTGAGATGCCCCTTATGTAATAGTTGTTTAGTAGAAACTACTTTGCATTTGATGTATTATTGTACATATTCAACACAAGTTTGGGATCAGGTGGAAACTAGAATTGGAGAATCTGTTTTGGTGAGGGGTGATTCTGTTGTGCACACGTGGCTTCTATTCTCATGCACAGGTACGGGAGGGGCAAGAGGAAAGCGGGTATGGGCAACAAAATTCATAGTGGTGTTGTGGCATCTGTGGAAATAGAGAAATGAGGTAAACTTTAGAGGTTCGATAATGCTTCCGGCACTACTCGCATCTAAGATTATTGAGGAAATGATGCTATGGTTTCAGTTTTGTAGGAGAACTAGTGCAACATACCATAGATTTATGTTAGGTACAAAAATGACGAGAGAGTAGCATATATTTGTGTATATTTGAGTAAGATTGTGAGGTAAACACATTTATATAATTCATACTTGATAGTCTCTACTAAGCATCTCAACAACAACAACAATAACAAAAATTCAATCCCACTTGTCACCGGAATTCATATCTTCTAAGGTAACTCAAAATTAGGGTTTGAATCCGGACAGTCCAGTACAGATAGGCACGAATCTTAACACCGACCAGTCCTTATTAATCCGTCCTGTGAATTCCGATCAGGCCTCAAAATTTGCTTCACTGCAATGGATACGGACTCCTTGCACCGAAATAAAGTTTCCGAGTTCTTGGTCACCTCTGACTGGATTTGTTAATTGGAAATTGATGCAGCTTAGATTTTTCTAATTTTTTTTATTGAAGGGTTAATCAAGCATTTCAGGCATAAGATTTTGTTGCAACCATTGCTTAAACTGCTGATGGATTTTAGTTAGAAATTTGATGCATTTCTTTTGGGACAAGGGTTCATGTCTTATCTGAATCCGAATTGGTGCAAGTTTTTTTTAAAAAAAAAATTCTAAAATTTCCTTACAAGTATTTGACAGTCAAGTTCTCACATAAAATTTGGTTTTGATATACAATTATTTATGAAACCTTTTATAGGTCTTTTAAGATGTATCTGAATCGGATAAGAGAAGGTTTAATTTTTGAAAGCAGCGAAGAACAGGGAACTGCCAAGCAGGGTCCACATTGTCAGTAGCTCAAGTTAGACAGCGAGTTCGTTAGACGCATTTGACTGTGAATTCACATCACCTCAGGTTAGCTGACTCAAGCAAATTACGATCGGACGGCCCATTTAACATGACACGAATCTCAAAACAGACCCCCTACAGTCTCAATAGGCACCAGATTGAGTTTGGCCCAGATAGAATTAATCTGGGCCGGCCGTTGTAATTTGCTTGAGTCAGGTACCTGGGAGGATATCTGTCCTTTGACTGTGGGGATCACTCAGACTGGACAAAGGCAGCCAGGGAAAATAAAGGAAAGAGAAACTGGAGAGGAAGTAAATGGAGACGATCAGCTGAGATAACCCAGCTGCTGTCTGCTGACTATCCCAATTCTGTTGTAATTTGTTAGATGATTCTGTCTTAAATGCACCTAATTAGACAGGAATTGTATGATTAGTTAGCACTATATAAATACTGTGATTACGTACATTGAGCAAGGAGAACTTTGTTGAATTGAATGAAATCAAGAAAACATTTCGTTTATGCCGATTTCGCTTTCCTCGGTTTCTTCTCGTTTTACTGTCAAACCAATCTTAAATTCCACTAAAATTCATGAAATTCTTAGAAATTGCAAAATCACTTCCTGATCCTAAATGCGATCATAACACCTACTTTGGTCCGGTGAGACATTTTTTTTTTGAAAATAAGCCTCAAGGCCCGTTTCATATAGAAACAAAAGAGTCATACATAGAAACTATAACAAAGCTCATAAAGAGCCCACAGCCTGGTAACCAAAAGCAAAAGTGGAAAATAGCTAAGTATATGAGAGCGACAAAGCCAACACGGCTTGGCAAAAAAACATCCTATATGTAGAAGGTATATGAACTATTAATCAACAAAAGATTGGAGAAGAAATCAGGGCGAGCGGGACACCAGCTGATTCTCAGACGATTGGAGAAGAAATCCAGTGAGACATATTATCATATTAAGGGATTGTTTGTAAAATTTTAAAACTTTTGAGGCCTGAAAGTACTTTTACAATTTCCCTTTGTCAGAGGAGTCGCAAAAGGTTAACTAGATGGGCTCTCTCCCCCCTCAGCCCATGGAAATGAAATTTAAAATTTGTTGGGGGCCCTCCTTAGTGTTTGGTCGTGAATTTGGAATAAGGAACGTGAAATTTAAATTAATATATGCTTTTGGGGGCGTTGATTTGCGGGCTGGACTAAGAAGTCTCTAATTAATCCAATAAATGAATAAGGCTATTCATTGATGAAATTAGGTAATTCATTAAGAATTGCTTAACATTTAACAATAAGGGCTAATAATATTCCTATCACAACCATTCAAAGTTTTTCATGCACGAATCTCAAGGGAAAAGTTTTTCGTACCCGAATCTCGACAAAGGTCAACGGCTGAGATCGGAATAACAAGGTCCTGTGATCCCTTTGGAATAACAGCAGATTTATATCCCTCTAACATTGATCTGCTTTACAGTTCCGAACCCAGTAAGCACATGACATTTGGATATAATTTAAATATATTAGTTTAGTTTAAACCAACAGAAAAACCTCGTCAAGTGAGTTATTAAAAGGTGCCTTACTGCTTTTTCAACTTGCTAAGACATGATTATTAGCTTTGTTATTATCATGTCAATTATTTTTGTTTCTGTTTTTACATATCAATTAAGCAACTCATGAATTAATTAGTAATTAATGTAATCAATCGTGGTCCGAAAATAATTTCCTTTTTCACAATAATATTAATTCATGCAAACGATACAGACAATTTAACAACAGTACTGGTGACTGTTACAACAACATGAACATAAGATATATAATTGCCTGGTTTTGAGATGCACGTATGCAGTATACGCCAATTATTCTTCCTGTTCTGTTGAGAATGATAGAACAAAACAACCAAGTGATATATATATGGTTTTCTGTTTTTATCAGAACTGGTTTACATACTGTACGTATATATATATATATTATATGCATGTCGGTTCTTAATTTCAAGTGATAGTTTGCTGCAGGCTGCAGTTTCCTGTGACAAGGCTGGTGAGGCCAAGAATGCTGCCGACAGCGTCTACCAACGGAGCCAAGAGGTTTCCAGCAGAGGAAAGGCTGGCATTACATGTGACCAGCGGGGTGGCCACGAAGACATTGCAGCTGGTGAGCAAATTACACGGAAGAGTGGTAGGCACCGCAGTGATGATTGTAAATGCTCCTTTGGCATCTGTTGTTGCACTGCCAACCACATTGTTACCGCACCTCAGTTGCACAGTAGCATCTGCAAATTAATATAAGGAAAGATGAAGTTATTCACTTGATATCTGTTTGCCTATATATATATTTTGCAACGTACACAAGGAGCATGAATTAATGCACAGTAAATATGCAAATTGCTTTGGAAGTTGATAGTGTTGCTTTTCTCATTATGGTCAGTGCAGTTATCTGATCAGTGCAGAAATACAGAAATGATGTATGCTTCAACAATAAAAAAAAAATATAGTCTATCAGAAATATGGTTTTCCTCATTAATTTTATCTTTGATTTATATTGGATAGGCTATGTGAAAGAGGACATCAATTAAGGAGACAAGATCATAAGTCGTGCCCAAAGGATCTGACAGCCATCCCTCTTCAGGTGTGGGTCCCCAGAGTATATATCTAACATAAGCTGAGTAGGGGTAATGAACAGTTAATCTTAATTAGTAGTAGTAGAGCTATTTTCTAAGTTAACTGCTTCAATTAAATGAAACAGACAACCAAGTCTTGTATAAAGAAAAAAAAAGGTATATATGCAAATTTTAGGGGGGGGGGGTGTGGGGGGAGGAGGAACAGTTGATAATTTGACATTTTTCATGGAGTGAGCCTATGGTGCTATGCATAGCAAGGATGGCTAGTGTACTACGGCTCAATATGGTACTTTTTAAATCCTAACAGTCGATCCAACCGTTCAATGTGATAACCATATGAATATGCACTTGCAAACTAAATTTTTTATTTTTTCGAATTTTTTTACTATTTTTTTAGATAGGTAGAATTTTGATGGTCCAAAATTTCAGAAAATAATAATTTTTCTACCTATCTAAAAAATAGTAAAAAATTCGAAAAAATATAAAATTTAGTTTGCAAGTGCATATTCATATGGTTATCACATTGAACGGTTGGATCGACCGTTAGAATTTTAAAAAGTACCATATTGAGCCGTAGTACACTAGCCATCCTTGCTATGCGTAGCACCATAGGCTCACTCTTTTTCATGATATCAAATGTCTGTATTCATAATATTAGATGTACGTCACAGTCGCAATTATCGTTCACAATTAAAACATTTTTATTATGACAATCTTACTCGGAAACGCAGAACTTGACAAATTGATGGAATTTCCCACGCCGGTAACGCTAAGCAAACCGTTCAAAAGTCCCACGATGTTGCCGAGGCCAAGTTGAGCATGAGCTAGTGGCGGAACAACTCCGGCGAATACCAGCATCGTCAATAGAACATATATCTTTACAGCCATTATTACTCTTCCCAAGATGCTACTCACAAGTCTTTAAGTGAGATTAGTTACAACTTGTTACTCTGATTTGTTTTGCACTTGATGCTGCTTGAATTTGGCACTGAATTTATAGGCCAACGGCATGCAAGGTGGCGCCGCCATTTTTTAATAGACAAAAAATATCACTCATGCCTGGATATTTCATGCGCAATTGCGCATGCGCTATGATGCACAAAAAATATCACTCATACCATTTTGATGTGTCTAACAGATAAAGATAAATAAACTTTAAAAATGTACGAGTCGATCCTTTGTTTAATTACCTTTCTAAGAATTATGTATGACTCTTTTAACTATCATGTTTCAAAAAATATATATATGTGCGTCAAAATTTTGGTTGAATTAATTCAAAATTATTTACAGTAATTGTCTTATTTTAAAAATATTTGTTTTAATAAATATTATTAGGAGCAAAATTTGAAAAATAATCCTAATTGATGTAAGGATAATTCTAGCGTACATCCATTTTTTGCGGTTAATCTAACTCTTATGATTATTATATTTGTAAAAATATAATTCAAATATATAAAATAAAATTGTAGATGTGTTCTCCATATTTTAGATAAGATGTATATCAAATTTGAGTCAATTTAATTTGGTTGGTTCTTCAAAATAAATCATTAAAGAGTTAACACTTTTAATTGTTACATGGAAGACTAAATATCTTTCAAATCAATCTAAATTGTATATACGTCATATCTAAATAACTAGAAACGCATTTATAAGTTTATTGTTATTAATTTAATTATTTCTAAATATGGAGATTATGTTGAACGGTTCGGATCAACCGTTAAGATTTTGAAAACTCAAATATTGAGCCGTAGCGCGAAGACCCTCTATGCTACACGTAGCATATTAGCCAGATTCTTTAAATATACATAACATAAGAGTTGAATATATTACAAGCGTTGAATTTGCACTAGAATTATTCCTAATTTAAAAAATCACTGGTGGCCAGTGAGGATTAGTTTATTGTAGATGGGAATGGTCCAGCCTGATTACTATAACATGTTGTTTGTAATGACTTTCAATTCAAGTCGAGAGCGATTCCTTCCCTTCATTCTTTCTTAGCTTACTGCTGTGTTTGAATTTAGTAGGCAAATTATTTAATGAAATTAATTAAGAACTTATGGGCTCAACCAGTAGCATCCTAATGTGCTGAAATCCTCATCACCCTCTTATCTCTTTCTCCATCTCTATCTCTCCTTTTTTTCTCTTCTTTAGCAGAATTTCTACAGATTGGAATTCCAACCAGTATATTAATCATGCGCACATGTAATCATAAAAAAGTCATAATTAGATATTTTCCATAGCTTTGTGATCTCATACATACGTCATCATCGTCTAATTATGTAAGAATGTTCTCCACAATATCATCCTAATTAAGAAAAAGAGAGTAAAAATGAGAACTTGATCGTACATTTCCAACGACAACTACTGCTATAAAATTGAAAATTTTGAGAAAGAACAAGGGAGAGCGGAAGAAAATTATAATAAAAGTAAGGTAAACTATTTTAAATCAAGTGTTTTTAAATGCAGACACATGCATATGCGGTCTACTGTCATGTTTAAAATCTCATTGGCACATATATATATATACAGATTAGAATATGCAGCCACATAATACTACAAACCGACCGCATATGTAGTCCAAACAAACACATAATACTTTGAGAATAATAAACGCATTAAACTTGACTCATCAAGTTTTGCAACTGGCTTAAAACTGAAACAGATTTATGGCATGGTTCAAAGGCCAAACGTGGTCTTACTGGGGCAAATAAAATATGAATATAAAGCTCTTGAAGTCTATTTTAAAATGGTGATTGGTGAAGGTTTCAATTCCATTGGAGATTCCCACATAAAGTTATGGGTGTTTAAGTAAAACATGCGCAGTTAAAGACTTGCAGTTTTTCAGTTTATTTTTTCTAATTACGAATTTCTAGAGTTTTTATGTGATGTTTTAAAGCTATAAAACAATGTAATTTGTTGTTATGCATGTAATAGTGAATATTAAGGGAATAATAAAAAAAAATTCTTAGTTATCTTCTCTCTCATGACTATGGGATTTTTTTTTTTTTTGCATGTATGACTGTGGAAATTGACTGTAGGTGCTGACAGTTCATTTTAAAATTCCTATATATAAATTTGCATTGAAATCCGCATATACAGTATGCAGTTTCATACATTGCTTATATCATACATTAATAGAAGGAGGAAGAAAACTAATACAACCTGATTTTACATGTTTGATGTTTAGAGGAGGTGAATATCATTCCTCTCATTTTTTAGTAACTTTCTGTAGCTCAACTGTTTGTGAAAAAGTATCTCATTAGCACTTAAAAGGCTTGGAAATACAAATCACAAGTTTAATATTACATTATAAATTGATCATGTTTATTTTTTTTCGAACTTTTGTTTAAGGAAGAAATAATTAAAAACAATGTCGAAAATATGATAAATTATAAAATAAAGAAACAATAAAAGAAAAGAATGTGTTAAAAAAATAAATTTATTATTCTAAACTCGAATTGTTTGTTTGGAACAAATAATGGTATGAATTTCATGTTAGCTTGGTCACACATAGTTATATTTGATCTCGTGTCGCATTATTTTTTCGAAAGATAGCACATGAGTTACAACATGTGTGACTGTTACATGTGCTGTGTCGTGTCATAATTTTTTTTATCATTATGTCGTGTCATAACTAATAATATTATTCCGTGACATGTTTAATTACGACATGATTCTTATTATGTTCTCTTCTTCTTCTTCATAATAATTAAAAATGAATAAATACAATTTGAGTCTCATTAATTAGTTGTAATTTTTTATTATGATAGATTTCTACCATCATAACTATTAATTTATCATATCTTCAAAGTTTGGTCTGATTAACGTTTCGTAAAACAAATGAAATAACAAATTAAAGAATTACTTTATCAATGAAATTCACGATAATAAATACTGTATTTTAAGCTTATTTGTTTCTATATTTGAAATAAGAGAACACCACAATAAAATACTAAAATCCACAAAGTTCAACATATGAAAAGTAGGTTACTTTTTGCCGAAATTTTTATATATACCATTTTATTAAAATAAATAAACCAAATAACCACTGTTTTCTGACAATTCTAAATCTAGCACGGCCGCAGAATACCAGCGGACCCATATGAGGGAGACCGCAGAATGCCGGAACGGACCCCCATATGGGTCCGCTATATGCCGGAGCGGACCCGAGGCCGCACTATGCCGGAGCGGCCCCTCTTGTTTTTCTTTTTAATCTGAAGTTAATTATGATTTTGTTTTGGAAGTTTTTATCAAAAATGTAAAGTTTGTACTGGAAGTTGTGTATAATTACTTCTGTTTGAAATGTCGTTTAATCTGAAATTGTTGTTCGTCGTTTGTTTGATCAAAAGAAACATTACAATAGAACAAGGAGCCATATAAAGAAGCATACAATAGAACAATGCTAATGTTATCAGAAATTACAAATACGTCTAATTAACCGAAAATAAACAACATTTTTACGAGTACAATTAAAAAAGCAACATTAACTCTCAATCTCGTGCAGCTCGAGCAGCTCTGTTTTGTCTTTCTTGTGTATCTCGGCCGGCTTGGTGTCCTCTTCTCCTGTTATTTAGAACGTCCATCCACATCGGAATTCGGCTGTGCTGTCTTCTGCCCACAGAAATATTTTTATCCTCTGGAACAAGGACTGGCCCATCGTGTTGAGGCCATTCCGACTGATTTTCATACATATGCCATTGAGCGCTCCATGTGGTGTTGATCAGTGTATGGATGTGATAGTAGTGACTTACAAAGACGCCAGGGTCGATACCTCGGAGATGACACACGGACAGAACACGAGAGCACGGTATTCTCTCCAATTGAGGCTTCTGGCACGTGCAAGTTACCGTGGCATCATCTGCGATTATGACCGTGTATTTGTAATTGGCCTTAGTAAACCGGCCAGAATCGTCAGGTATGAAAGCGTGAACTCTCTCCTGTATGAAGGTTACCTCAAACTCGTTGTTGTTTCCAAAGCCCTCCAGCGTCTTCATTTTATCGGACCTCTCGAACCGTTTGTTGATCAGCTACGAAAAATTAAAAAATAATGAAGAGTCAGATTTTTTTCAACAAAGTTCATTAAAAATTATGAAGAAAGAACTACAAATAAAAATACCTGATGCACACGACACGAGAATTGTTGACCTTGACTGCCTTCCCATTCCGCTTTGGCCCTCCTTTACGCAAACCATGTCATACATTTGTAAAATGTGTCTTCAATTATTGCTACAACCAGTAACTTACGAGAGGACCTGAAGACATTATTAAGCGACTCGGACCCGTTTGTAGTCATGATGCCCTAACGGTAACCACCGTCCAGTGCTTGGAATATCTTCCATGGTTTGGGGCACTCGTTCTCATCTTGATCCAAATATTTACCCACACCGTCCAGCCAATTGAGGGCAATGTCACATGCCTGCCCCATTGCTTGCATTCTTTGCTCGTATCTCCTCATCTTCCTCTTAGCCACACATATTTTAAAAAAAAACGGATTGCCTTATCACTGCAACCGTTCTTCTTCATGTTCTCGGCTATGTGAGTAGCACAAAGACGGTGAACACATTGATCACCATCCTCCTCATTCCATCCCATATCATCTTGTCTGAACACATTCTTGATACCCTTTCCCCTATCAGTGATGACACACATGAATCTGGAGCGGATTACATTATGGCGCAACCATTTCATGAACCACGCACAATCGTCATAACTCTCTGATTCTACCAGTGAAAAAACCAACGGGATGAGCTGGTTTTCAGCATCGTACTCGGTTGCAATCAACAGCTTGCCTGTGGTAAAACAATCAAATTAATTTCGTAAGAGCTGAAATCAACTAAAATAAATAAAGTAGAAACAATCAAATTAGTTACATTTATACCGGCCTGACAGGAAACATGCATCAACGGTGATGACCGGTTTGATATGTTGAAAAGCAGCTATGCAAGGTCCAAATGCCCTAGCCACCCTATGAAAATACTTCCATGGTCCAGGTCTACCAGTGGGATATGAGTCACCTTAAACAATGTTTCTGTCAATAAATTTAAAAAAATAAGTTTAATTTTTGATTGGTAATGAAATGACGTAAAAAATGAAGGAACAATATAGTATCTGGGTTGCTTCTTTTGATTGCCTCCAACAATGGAACTACAAGAGAGTATGACCCCTCCCAACTACCAAATTGACGGGCTATTGCCAACTCACGGCCACGCCACAGTTTGTTGTACGCCGGTATCTGACTGTGGTACCTTTCAGCAACAGCAATCCGAACAGCTTGAATACTCAAGTCGACATCGTTCCTCATATGAGCGGATATACACTCGGCAACCATAGTAGTCGACAACTGGGCGTGATCTGTTCTTGTCGCATCCGCGTGGCATGAATGTTGTGTTGGGCACTTGGAGACACGCCATTGTGTTCCATAATCGGTGGCCTTTGCGAGTATGTACCACCCACAGTAACTGTCCTTGCACTTGAATCTAATTCTTGTGCAGTCACTGTGCGTATTCGTTATCTCTTTGTTGCAAAGGATGTGAAACCTGGCAATTGCGTTCTTCATTGCCTCTTTTGAGTCATATGTTTGACCCTCAGACAATTCATTCTCATACTCTGCCCTCCTTCCCCACAAACCTGAATTTGCTTCCATAAACCCTGATGTGTCGTTGAAAGCATGAATCGGGTGCTGAAACCCGCGATCCATCTTGAAAGTCCTTGGTTGTCCGAGCACAGGCCCGGTATCTTCCTCATCAGACCGATCGCTCATACCCTCAGGATCACTATCAACCCAATTTTCCTTTGCCTCTAGTATTTTCGGATCCACTTCTTCATCGGTTTCATCCGGATCACAAGTTTGACCCCAATGAGCGGTCCGACTAGATGAAGGCTGGTCAGTCTGGAATGGGACCCGACGGGAGGCCCGACTACTGGAGGGTCGGTCCCTCTGAACTGGGGCCCGACTACTGGATGGTTGGTCAATTTGGACAGGGGACGGACTGGAACCGGATGAGTTACCCCGACTACGACCCTGGATTAACCTCATAACTGGATTGGAACGCCGGGCTCTAATAACCTCCACATATAGGTCAATTATCTTGTATGCACCCCCAGAAAAACTCATGGTTTGGTTGTACAATACCTGCCAGACTCCCTCATTTTGAATTAGAAATAGTTGGAACCAGGTTTGTGCCGAACTAGTCAGCATGCTAATTTTGGCATCAATTTTAAGGTCATACTGACCCTGATCCAACCCCAAATTCTGACATATATTTGATTTAAGTCCCACATAATCAGTACCCGACAATACCGAGATCACAGTAACAGGTTCAATACTATAGTAAACCCCATTAGGACCTGTTAAAACATCACCACCAGTGTAGATGGATACCATAAGAGCCATTTTTTCAATTCAATACAGAAAATACCTACAATTAAAAATTAACTAAATTAATTATTAATCTACTGAAATAAAAATAAAATTTAAAAGAAGAGAGAAAAAACTTATAGATCAGAGAGCTAACCCAGGAGAGAGAAGGTGTGAGAGTGTGAAATTAAATTTCGCTGTCATTTTAGGGCTATAAAGAACAGGGTCCGCTCCGGCATAGTGCGGCCCCGGGTCCGCTCCGGCATATAGCGGACCCATATGGGGGTCCGCTCCGGCATTATGCAGTCCCCCTCATATGGGTCCGCTCCGGTATTCTGCGGCAGTGCTAGATTTAGAATTGTCAGAAAACGGTGGTTATTTGGTTTATTTATTTTTGTAAAATGGTATATATAAAAATTTCGGTACTTTTTGTTAGATTGACTTGTAAATAGTATGTGATATTTACAATTGTGTAACAAGCAATGATGTAAATATCCTAGTTAATTTAGGTCGCTTTCTCTGCAAACAAATCCGATCAATCGATCCCTCCTAAAGAGATAACTACTTGGAAGAAAATCAACATTCAAAAAAGCGGTTTCATGATTTCATCGCATATTCTTTCATCCTCTCAAAGAAGTATAAATTTTTTTTTTGAGGTTAGTGGAAAGGTTCCACTAAGATATATTGAGATAAAAAAATATTTACAGGAGTGTTACGCGGACCAACTGGTTTTTGTAACTATTAAGTAAATTTACACTATAACTCAGATTAAAAAACTCTGCTAATAAAACTAAGAAGGCTCCCAATATGTCTAGGCCACTCCTTTCACTATTAATTGCATCTAACTAAAAAGCAACCAATTATATACATCAATCGCTGCATCATTAATTAGGGTATGCTCTAATTTCCCAAAGAAGTATAAGAATTGGAAAAAAGAAAAAAGATAATTATTTTAGAGTAGTAAAAATAAAAAGGACATATCTGGATTATGCTCACTTTTCAAAATTGTATGATGGCACGCACATTAGTATATTGCACTCGTTTCTCATAAAGTGGATTCACTTCTGATTTTAAAAATCATTCTTTAATTCAGTGACAAAAGACAACACATCCTAATACGTGGGAGGTTACAAATTCAAAATCCGAATAAAAAAATTTCTATTAAATTTAGAAGACTAAATCTCTATATATCTTTCTCTAAAAAACTTAAAAGACTTTATAGACATATAAAATTTGTTTTTTTATGAGATCCACAAATAAAAAATTTATAATCAGTATCAAAACTTGGAACTTCAAAATTTTTATAGATACCTGATTTGCATAGACAATGAAACAGACTAATAATTTAAAAATGTGTTGTGTGTTAATAGATGCTATCCATCTGATTTGCACAAGGAACACAGACTCCAAAAGTCTAGGGTCAAAGCTCTCAGAGGCTTCCATCTACACGTGCAATAATGCACTCCCATAACTATTTCGGATTATACTATCTGACAGGATGCATAGTATCATTCTCAATAAAATGTCAATAATTAATATTTGTAATAATTTGAGACCTGAGAAAATATAATAAATCATATTGACAGTATATGCATACAAAACTTGAAGTCATGCCTTGCATGTATTGAATGAAAATATAGGCAGTAGGCTGTCGTACTCATGGTATCGATCCGGGGTGTGACACTATGTCACTATGGATGGCTAGAATATGGCGAATCTTCTCTGGAGAAAAAAAAATGCCCATGTCCACAGTTACACAAACAAGAATGCTGGATTTATCAGAGTTATATGCCATGCATACCATCAACCACAAGGGAGGAAATGGGACCAGTACATGTTGCAAGAGGAAACATGTGTGTGCTAATAGACGGCTCAAGGGAATTTTCGAAGAGAGCAGTTATAGGTCTTATTTTGATGAAACAGGTGCTCTCCGGAACGCACAATGCAAGTTTCTCATGGTGCAAAGTCCACTGGAAGCTGAGCTCTGGCACTAGCTATTCCAAGTGTTACAGCACATTTCCACGCCCCAAATGCCAACCGCAATGATGGACAACACATAATCTACTCGGATTGCGAGTGCTAGTGAAGGCCCTCTGTACAGGAGACACACACAGCCTATAACATTGGACATCAGAACATACAACCATAGGTTCATAGCAACTTAGCAAGATGTGTGAAGAGTTTTAAAAAAAATTAAGATTACAAACGTAGGATTAGGTTTTAAATTCTTGCATGATTAGGTTAAAATCTCAACAATGTATTTGAAGCTTCTATTTTTAATCAATTATACCTACGGATTGTCATGAAAAAAAAAAAAATGACACCTACCTTGTCCGGTGAGACATATTTTGATATTTAGGGCTCGTTTGTAAAAGTTCATAATTTCTGAGGCCTGTAAGTAAACTTTTACAATTTCCCTTTGTCAGAGGAATGATGCCGAAGTTTTAAGGAAATGGGCTCTCCCCACTCAGCCCATTGATTTGATAAAAGATTCAATCAAGTTGGAGTGCGGTTTCTGCTTGAAGTCCGAAGCTGGAAATGAAATTAAAAATTTATTGTAGGCCCTACTTTGTGTTTGGTCGTTAATTTGGAATAAGGAACTTGAAATTTGAATTAATATATGCATTGGTGGCGTTGATTTGCGGGCTGAACTATGAAGTCTCTAATTAAACCAATATATGAATAAGGCAATTCATTGATGAAATTAATTAATAAGAATTGCTTAACAATAAGGACTAATAAAATTTGTGGCTTGAATAAACGGATTACGAACTAAAGCGAGAATAAAAGATAATAATTATATGATCCAAATTTCAAATTATCCCTAATATATCTTACCATTGGATGTATCTAATTCGACTCTGGAAGGCAGGATATCATTTCCTCGTACATTGGAAAGGGAAAGCTTCCATTCAAATCCTATACTTGGACTAGACTCATAGGACCTCTCTGATATTATCATAGAGACATGAATGAAATTGCTAAATAGATGCTGCTGAATTGTCTGAAATTGCTAGATGCTGAAGTTTTGTTGGCCAGTAACGACTCTGCAGAGTGATCTTGGTTAACTGACTAGTTATTTTGTGTGTTTGCCTAGAACTTTTGTATTAGAACTATATATCTTGTTATAGACTGTAATCCCCTTTAGTAGCTTATGCTTTTAGTTTCATAATATTAAGATACCAGCTATTTGGTACCGACCTTTATAAGGACAGTATGATTTCGTAATAAAATCGGTGTTCATAGCACTATTATTAAAAAAAATGATCCAAATATTAATCCGAACCGTTACATATCAGTTCGAATTTTGCCTCCTCTAGCATTGATCTGTTTTACCGATCCAAACCCAGTAAGCTATATCACGTTGGTAGGTCAGTCAATTTGTAGAGGTCCATATGTGCACCAAAAAGTGATCAACTGGCCTGACATCAGTGCTAAATTCAGTCAACACACGGCTTGAACCAGTACAAAGTGAATACTGTTACCAGCAATTGTGTATATATAGCACGTGATCATCATGTCAATTATTTTTGTTTCTGTTTCTACATATGTTAGTTTAGTTTAAACCAATAGGTAAACCTCGTCAAGTGGATTATATATTAAGGTGCTTTTTCATCTTGCTAAGACTTGATTAGCTTTGTTATAATCATGTCAATTATTTTTGTTTCTGTTTTTACACATCAAGCAACTCATTTAATTAGTAATATAATCATTTAATTAGTAATATAATCAAGCAACTCATTTAATTATTTTTGTTTCTGTTTTTACACATCAAGCAACTCATTTAATTAGTAATATAATCAAGGTCCGGAAATAATTACCATTTTCACGATAATTCATGCAAATGAT
>JAJGRW010002650.1:0-11684 GCA_025461045.1 Carex parvula | reverse complement strand
AACCAAATTACAGGAAACAGGTTGCAGAAAACCAATAGCACATGGCAGTTTATGCTATGCATATTAAAAAATTATAGCATAAAAATGCATGTGCTCTGCTTCTCCAAACTGCTAGCATAGGTAATGTTTGTTCTATGTATATCAAACCGGTACATCAACTGGTTACAAACAGTCATCCTGAACTAATATGACTTACTTTCATTGGTAATATATACTGATGCAATTCTTGAAATCTTAAAACAAGGACAACATCTAATACAGTGCTAATTTATTTTTGAGGCAGAAGAAATTCAGATACCATGAAAGGGAAGATCCCAAGCTTTGTTGGGATGTTTTTGATGCCATAGCAGCGAAAAGGTACAACGCGGAGCTGTACGAGGCACGGGACTACTGCTTTAAAGATGGGAAAGAAACATTGAAGCATGGAAGAAATTCCAACCCCATTGGTGCCTTGACCACCCCCACTGGCACGCTTTGTGCGATATCTTTTTCACAGAGGATTTGAAAAGCTTAGTTCGACCAACAAAGATAACCGCACAAAGTCGGGACTGTTGGTTGCCAATCACTGTGGGATCAGCCAGCTCACACCAGCATTTTGGTAAACTGGTAAGCTTCATCAAATATTAGGTTCCCAAATTAACAATATTTGTAATTTAAAGATTCATCTGACCTTTAATACTGTTTGTTATATCCTTTCATGTGTAGAAAAAATTAAACAATGTAAAAGAGCCATCGATGGGGGAACTTTACCTCCATACTCATAGTCGTCGACAAGATGGGAAATCACCAGTTGTTGTCCAAATAGCTTCATCTGTCATACCGGGTGGGGCTGAAACCAATGAAACACTGATGTTATGGCCTTGGGATCCAAGTACCGAGGAGCCTACCACACTGGTTCCAGATTATGATATGCACTCCTTGCATTTTACCAACTCGGAGGCAAAAAAAAAACTTTATGTAAGTTGATTATTTACATTAATGTTCATTTATTATTACCGTAGTGCATAACAAGGTCAGAATTATTATAACTTCGCAACTATGTCCTCAAACCTTAATTGTGAGAATTTCACATATTTGTTGCATGTCATCCATAGGAAAAGTGAAGGACATGACGGCTGATCAGGCCACATCTGGCATGGGACGAGAGCACCATGTTTCTGACAACTGCTGGCGGATTAAAACACGGTAGGGTTAAGGGTTTTTGGAAGCATGCTTCGCGACAAGGTCCCAACAGCAACCACCTGAGCCAGGCCCAAACACACAGCTTCTTCTGGCTCTGTGTTGACAAACAATGAATGGCAGGGAATCCAAGCCGCGAAGAACTGGAAATGCGCTTAGCTGAACGCGAACGTCTTCTTGATGAGGAAAGGGCCGTGAGGGAGAGAAAAATGGCAGCTTACGACTTAATGTTCAGTCAAATATTCAACATGTATGGGGCCGCAAATGCTAACATCACAGGTAATTAAGACCAATTTGTTAGTAATTTAGGATTATAAATTGGTTGTGTTGACAGATTTTGATATGGCACTGCATTTAGCTTTCACCTTGTAGGTTATAAAACACTAAAATATAATTGATGTTATCAGTTGAAATTGAAAATTTAATCCTCATCTCATTCAGGCTTAAAATGAAAAGACTGAAATGTGATAGCCTAATATATTTTTTTATTAATAAGAAAAAATGAAGTTAATTAAGAGGGACAGATAGTTGTCAGATTTAGGACCCTTGAAATATACAAATTTACTAAAGAGTCAAGCTGTCATGTGATATTCTAGACAGGTTTTATTTTACATACCCCAATTAATTGTTGCTTGTATTTTACTAATTTACTGCTTCATGAATTTCATGCCACTTGTTTCTGGTTGGTTGATTTAATTTGTTGGGTCATCGCTTATTTCTCCTGTCCTATGCATGTGGTATGAATTTTTGATGTGTATGAGTGTATTTGACATGCATAAATGTGTATCTGTACAGTAGCACCTAGATATGAGTTAAATGTGTATCTGTCCTATGCAGTATACTAACATTACCTCATGTGCATTGTTTAACTTAGGATGAAGTAAATAGTTCTGGAACTCAGCAAGATGTCATTGGAATTTTGCTTCTCTTCAGATCACACTTTTAACTGTAGAACATAACAATGTATATTTTATTCATTTTCCATTTGGTAATCTACGGATTATAACACTGCTTGCATATACCATGTTTAGGGTCAAGGGCTCACCAATCAACTATCTCATGGAGGAGCTTCGCTTATGCAAATGCCCATCTCCCAGTAATGAGTTAAATATTGTTCTCTCTTGTTCAATTCATGTCATCAAGTACACTGGTACAGAATAATAGTTCCATGGCATGTGTTACATACTAGTAGTGTCGCATGCATTATCATAATAAATGGCTCTGATTAATTTTTTGCTCTTTTTTCTGATTTTCCTTGTTTTGAGCATAGTTCAATGTTTTGCCAATTCATAGTTCTGAAAAAGCTAAGTACCAGTTCTGTAGTTACGTCCTTGGTTGTTGAACCATCTTTTGTGACAATAGTCCTGTATTAGAAACTTTGTCTCTGCAATGCATGTCAGGTGGAGCCTCTTTTTGTGCTTGCATAGTAACTGTTCAAATATTTTTGTGCTTGCATAGCCACTATTTAGCTTAAAGCTGTTATTTTAATTGAATCGGGGTCTAAGTTAGCCATTGTAGCAAAACTGGATACTAATATGTGCTGAGTATTCAGAGGACAGATTAGAAGGGTAAAAATCAGAATGATAAGGTAAGGTTAAAATGGATTATCCAACATGTAATCGTGTCCCTTGCCAAAATTGATTAGTGTATGTTTCCCAATCTTGAGGTTGTATATGCATAAATGATCTTTGTAACAATAACATGCTGCGTCTATGTGGTATAGGGTCAAGGCTCACCAATCAACCATCTCGTGGAGGAGCTTCGCTTATGCAGATGCCCATCTCCTAGGTAATGAGTTAAATATTGTTGCTTTCAGATTTAACTTCCTATTAAAATCTGCTAAATGAGGGTTCATGTAGCTACTGTTATAAGTAACTTGAGGGTTGTACATGCATGAATAATCTTGTAACAATAACATGCTGTGTCTATGTGGTATAGGGTCAAGGGCTCACCAATCACCATCTCGTGGAGTAGCTTCGCTTATGCAGATGCCCATCTCCCAGGTAATGAGTTAAATATTGTTGCTTTCAGATTTTAACTTCTTATTAAAATCCATTTCAGATGAGGGTTTCATGTAGCTACTGTTATAAGTATGCTCAAATTTAAATAAAATGGGTGAAGTATAACCAAATTGATGTAACTGATAAGCCATTAGGTCAACCAGCAGTTCAATCACATTGACTGGTTTGTATGGTGCAAAATCATGTCAACACCAGGAGTCTTTCCAGAACGCATGATTCCAATTAGTAAAGTGTAGAATTCATTACTTGAGGGGTGTATATGCATAATTCACATTTGTAACAATAATATGCTGTTTCTATGTGGTATACATAGGGTCCTGTTTTTCGATGCAACCAAACCAGGGAGGGGGTTTCCAAGCACTACTAAATCATGCTCAAGCTAGAAATGATGACTCGACAAGGGGTGAGGACGAATGGTTCGAGAATTCTACCTTCCACATGAACCAACGTTAGCTTCTAATATGACAACAGGAATGGACTTCTATTTTGTGAATTTTTGCTAACTCATAGTGGGTATATTTTGGGTATTCATATGGTAAGCTCTGCTAATTAAAGAGTACTGTTGTTGTAATGGAGGTTTGGTTTATTCAAGAAGACATAATGCTATCGATCTATTTATGAATGTGTTTTCAAACTATTTTTTTTTTATGTTTTTCATCCACTAGTACAAAAAACCTCTTCACCGACTCTCAACCACCGACTGTTTTAATATGTACCAGTCGGTGTAGAGACTGCTTGATAAAATCGTAAATAAGAAGTTATCAACACAGGCGGTTCAATTACAAATAACCGTTAGTGAACTAACACCGACTGTTCTTTCAAAAACAGTCGGTGTTGCTCTAACCTACACCGACTGTTTTTATGAAATAACAGTCGGTGTTGAGAAACAACCAACACCGACGGTTCTTATACAAAAACAGTCGGTGTTTCTCCACCCTACACCGACGGTTTTGGTGAAAAAACAGTCGGTGTGGGCATTAACCAACACCGACTGTTTTTTGTATAAGAACCGTCGGTGTTGCTCCCTGTTGTGTGTCATAAAAAACCTAGGATTAACGTCGGCTCTAGTAAACCGTCGGTGTTGAATCATTTACCGACTGTTTTTGTCTGGAACCGTCGGTGATATTTCTTTCTCTTTATTTATGTTCTGAACAACTTTCGTTTTCACAGTGTCTCTTTATATCGACCGCTTGTAAATTTCATTTCGCTCTTCAGAGAGGTTCGTGGATGGGAAGATCTGAACTATCGCCGTGGAAATTGTTCTATTCAGGTAGCTTCGTGTAACTATTTCTCTCTTCTAACATTACAATAGAAACTCAGAAAAGATGCAGTAAGATCGCCGCTTTGATGCAGAAATCTCTTTAAACGAACTTGAGTTCCTATCTGATTATCTTTTTTCAGCGTTAGCTGCTGAGTGAGCGAGAACGAGAAGGGTAGAGATGGCGCCTAAATCAGACAGCGTCGAAGGTATTTTCCTCGCATTGAATCTTCTGGTAATTCAACTTTGATACTGTCGCATGGATTCTTTCCGGTAGCTTCCATTCTCTAAATCAGCGTTTCTGATTTTATCTCTGTACTATTTTTTTTTTCAGGTATCGTTCTAACGTTCGTGAATGAGGTACAGCTTTTTTCCTTTTCTTCGATTCAATTGTATTGAGCTTGACCTGGATAGTTGTTTTGCAATTGACTATATGTTTTGATGAAATTTGTTGTTTATCTTGTTATTTTGAATTGTTAATTTGGATAACATCATAACTATATTTGGTACCTTTACTATCGGTGCTGAAAATTGCTTTCTCATATTATATTTGTTCCCTTTAGAATATCTTGTGAGTTCAGAATGTGACTAATTTCATCATGTATTCTGATATTAAGTCACAAATTGCCCTATGTGTTGGACATGGTTTGCATCTAGTGCTGAGACTTATTTTACAATTTATATTTTCCCAATATAATGGCCAAATGCATTTATATTACTACAACATAATGAATAAAAGAAGTTGATGTTTTGTTAATGCGATTTTTCTTATGCCTAAAGAGATCAATTGGGTATGCTAATTTTTTTCATGTCTAAGGGTATTTTGGTGCTTATGTTGGGTTCTACAAGAAACCACTTTATTCTCGAAGTTACAATTGCTTGATTTAGTTTGAATTATGTCTTAAAATTTAAAATTTGTAATTTGCAAATTGTAGCGCTGCTTATAAGGATTTGAGATTGTACGCCTTGTTTTATTTCTGGATGCTCAAAGGAGATTGTACTACTTCAAAAGAGAAGGTAAATTTAATTAAATTTGTTAATGGGTTAGATTAATGGCTTTATGTTGAGTGGTATTTCCTAATTTCAACCCAATTATATATGGAATAGTTTGTAGCTTAGCATTATTGTATTGTGCCATCTATCCAATTTGCCTTTGAACATTTAGTATGCCTTTTAGGTCGATGCCCGTTCAAAATTAATCCAATAGGGATTAATTTTGAATAGTCCCTGTTGGGACTGCTCTTTGAATGTTTTGTCTCATTTAGGATGTGAACACATGTCAGTGGATTTGGTATTTAAGAATAATTCGGTAGCATTTGTCCCTTGTTCCACAAGTACGCGTAAATTTCATCTCCAAACGGATGTGAATTTAATTACGCTACTTGGGGAACAAAGGGGAAATGCTGCCGAATTTTTCTTAAATACCAAATCCACTGACATGTGTTCACATCCTAAATGAGACAAAACATTCAAAGAGCAGTCCCAACAGGGAACTATTCAAAATTAATCCCTATTGGATTAATTTTGAACGGGCATCGACCTAAAAGGCATACTAAATGTTCAAAGGCAAATTGGATAGATGGCACAATACAATAATGCTAAGCTACAAACTATTCCATATATAATTGGGTTGAAATTAGGAAATACCACTCAACATAAAGCCATTAATCTAACCCATTAACAAATTTAATTAAATTTACCTTCTCTTTTGAAGTAGTACAATCTCCTTTGAGCATCCAGAAATAAACAAGGCGTACAATCTCCAAATCCCTTATAAGCAGCGCTACAATTTGCAAATTACAAATTTTAAATTTTTAAGACATAATTCAAACTAAATCAAGCAATTGTAACTTCGAGAATAAAGTGGTTTCTTGTAGAACCCAACATAAGCACCAAAATACCCTTAGACATGAAAAAATTAGCATACCCAATTGATCTCTTTAGGCATAAGAAAAATCGCATTAACAAAACATCAACTTCTTTTATTCATTATGTTGTAGTAATATAAATGCATTTGGCCATTATATTGGGAAAATATAAATTGTAAAATAAGTCTCAGCACTAGATGCAAACCATGTCCAACACATAGGGCAATTTGTGACTTAATATCAGAATACATGATGAAATTAGTCACATTCTGAACTCACAAGATATTCTAAAGGGAACAAATATAATATGAGAAAGCAATTTTCAGCACCGATAGTAAAGGTACCAAATATAGTTATGATGTTATCCAAATTAACAATTCAAAATAACAAGATAAACAACAAATTTCATCAAAACATAATAGTCAATTGCAAAACAACTATCCAGGTCAAGCTCAATACAATTGAATCGAAGAAAAGGAAAAAAGCTGTACCTCATTCACGAACGTTAGAACGATACCTGAAAAAAAAAATAGTACAGAGATAAAATCAGAAACGCTGATTTAGAGAATGGAAGCTACCGGAAAGAATCCATGCGACAGTATCAAAGTTGAATTACCAGAAGATTCAATGCGAGGAAAATACCTTCGACGCTGTCTGATTTAGGCGCCATCTCTACCCTTCTCGTTCTCGCTCACTCAGCAGCTAACGCTGAAAAAGATAATCAGATAGGAACTCAAGTTCGTTTAAAGAGATTCTGCATCAAAGCGGCGATCTTACTGCATCTTTTCTGAGTTTCTATTGTAATGTTAGAAGAGAGAAATAGTTACACGAAGCTACCTGAATAGAACAATTTCCACGGCGATAGTTCAGATCTTCCATCCACGAACCTCTCTGAAGAGCGAAATGAAATTTACAAGCGGTCGATATAAAGAGACACTGTGAAAACGAAAGTTGTTCAGAACATAAATAAAGAGAAAGAAATATCACCGACGGTTCCAGACAAAAACAGTCGTAAATGATTCAACACCGACGGTTTTACTAGAGCCGACGTTAATCTAGGTTTTTATGACACACAACAGGGAGCAACACCGACGGTTCTTATACAAAAACAGTCGGTGTTGGTTAATGCCCAACACCGACTGTTTTTTCACCAAAACCGTCGGTGTAGGGTGGAGAAACACCGACTGTTTTTGTATAAGAACCGTCGGTGTTGGTTGTTTCTCAACACCGACTGTTATTTCATAAAAACAGTCGGTGTAGGTTAGAGCAACACCGACTGTTTTTTGAAAGAACAGTCGGTGTTAGTTCACTGACGGTTATTTGTAATTGAACCGCCTGTGTTGATAACTTCTTATTTACGATTTTATCAAGCAGTCTCTACACCGACTGTTACATATTAAAACAGTCGGTGGTTGAGAGTCGGTGAAGAGGTTTTTTGTACTAGTGGATGAAAAACATAAAAAAAAAAATAGTTTGAAAACACATTCATAAATAGATCGATAGCATTATGTCTTCTTGAATAAACCAAACCTCCATTACAACAACAGTACTCTTTAAGTAGCAGAGCTTACCATATAAATACCCAAAATATACCCACTATGAGTTAGCAAAAATTCACAAAATAGAAGTCCATTCCTGTTGTCATATTAGAAGCTAACGTTGGTTCATGTGGAAGGTAGAATTCTCGAACCATTCGTCCTCACCCCTTGTCGAGTCATCATTTCTAGCTTGAGCATGATTTAGTAGTGCTTGGAAACCCCCTCCCTGGTTTGGTTGCATCGGAAAAACAGGACCCTATGTATACCACATAGAAACAGCATATTATTGTTACAAATGTGAATTATGCATATACACCCCTCAAGTAATGAATTCTACACTTTACTAATTGGAATCATGCATTCTGGAAAGACTCCTGGTGTTGACATGATTTTGCACCATACAACCAGTCAATGTGATTGAACTGCTGGTTGACCTAATGGCTTATCAGTTACATCAATTTGGTTATACTTCACCCATTTTATTTAAATTTGAGCATACTTATAACAGTAGCTACATGAACCCTCATCTGAAATGGATTTTATTAAGAAGTTAAATCTGAAAGCAACAATATTTAACTCATTACCTGGGAGATGGGCATCTGCATAAGCGAAGCTACTCCACGAGATGGTTGATTGGTGAGCCCTTGACCCTATACCACATAGACACAGCATGTTATTGTTACAAAGATTATTCATGCATGTACAACCCTCAAGTTACTTATAACAGTAGCTACATGAACCCTCATTTAGCAGATTTTAATAGGAAGTTAAATCTGAAAGCAACAATATTTAACTCATTACCTAGGAGATGGGCATCTGCATAAGCGAAGCTCCTCCACGAGATGGTTGATTGGTGAGCCCTTGACCCTATACCACATAGACGCAGCATGTTATTGTTACAAAGATCATTTATGCATATACAACGCTCAAGATTGGGAAAATACACTAATCAATTTTGGCAAGGGACACGATTACATGTTGGATAATCCATTTTAACCTTACCTTATCATTCTGATTTTACCCTTCTAATCTGTCCTCTGAATACTCAGCACATATTAGTATCCAGTTTTGCTACAATGGCTAACTTAGACCCCGATTCAATTAAAATAACAGCTTTAAGCTAAATAGTGGCTATGCAAGCACAAAAAATATTTTGAACAGTTACTATGCAAGCACAAAAAGAGGCTCCACCTGACATGCATTGCAGAGACAAGTTTCTAATACAGACTATTGTCACAAAAGATGGTTCAACAACCAAGGACGAAACTACAGAACTGGCACTTAGCTTTTTCAGAACTATGAATTGGCAAAACATTGAACTATGCTCAAAACAAAGGAAAATCAGAAAAAAGAGCAAAACATTAATCAGAGCCATTTATTATGATAATGCATGCGACACTACTAGTATGTAACACATGCCATGGAACTATTATTCTGTACCAGTGTACTTGATGACATGAATTGAACAAGAGAGAACAATATTTAACTCATTACCTGGGAGATGGGCATTTGCATAAGCGAAGCTCCTCCATGAGATGGTTGATTGGTGAGCCCTTGACCCTAAACATGGTATATGCAAGCAGTGTTATAATCCGTAGATTACCAAATGGAAAATGAATAAAATATACATTGTTATGTTCTACAGTTAAAAGTGTGATCTGAAGAGAAGCAAAATTCCCAATGACATCTTGCTGAGTTCCAGAACTATTTACTTCATCCTAAGTTAAACAATGCACATGAGGTAATGTTAGTATACTGCATAGGACAGATACACATTAACTCATATCTAGGTGCTACTGTACAGATACACATTTATGCATGTCAAATACACTCATACACATCAAAAATTCATACCACATGCATAGGACAGGAGAAATAAGCGATGACCCAACAAATTAAATCAACCAACCAGAAACAAGTGGCATGAAATTCATGAAGCAGTAAATTAGTAAAATACAAGCAACAATTAATTGGGGTATGTAAAATAAAACCTGTCTAGAAATATCACATGACAGCTTGACTCTTTAGTAAATTTGTATATTTCAAGGGTCCTAAATCTGACAACTATCTGTCCCTCTTAATTAACTTCATTTTTTCTTATTAATAAAAAATATATTAGGCTATCACATTTCAGTCTTTTCATTTTAAGCCTGAATGAGATGAGGATTAAATTTTCAATTTCAACTGGATAACATCAATTATATTTTAGTGTTTTATAACCTACAAGGTGAAGCTAAAATGCAGTGCCATATCAAAATCTGTCAACACAACCAAATTTATAATCCTAAATTAACTAACAAATTGGTCTTAATTACCTGTGATGTTAGCATTTGCGCCCCATACATGTTGAATATTTGACTGAACATTAAGTCGTAAGCTGCCATTTTTCTCTCCCTCACGGCCCTTTCCTCATCAAGAAGACGTTCGCGTTCAGCTAAGCGCATTTCCAGTTCTTCGCGGCTTTGGATTCCCTGCCATTCATTGTTTGTCAACACAGAGCCAGAAGAAGCTGTGTGTTGGGCCTGGCTCAGGTGGTTGCTGTTGGGACCTTGTCGCGAGCATGCTTCCAAAACCCTTAACCCTACCGTGTTTTAATCCGCCAGCAGCTGTCAGAAACATGGTGCTCTCATCCATGCCAGATGTGGCCTGATCAGCCGTCATGTCCTTCACTTTTTCCTATGGATGACATGCAATAAATATGTTGAAATTCTCACAATTAAGGTTTGAGGACATAGTTGCGAAGTTATAATAATTCTGACCTTGTTATGCACTACGGTAATAATAAATGAACATTAATGTAAATAATACAACTTACATAAAGTTTTTTTGCCTCCAAGTTGGTAAAATGCAAGGAGTGCATATCATAATCTGGAACCAGTGTGGTAGGCTCCTCGGTACTTGGATCCCCAAGGCCATTAACATCAGTGTTTTCATTGGTTTCAGCCCCACCCGGTATGACAGATGAAGCTATTTGGGCAACAACTGGTGATTTCCCATCTTTTCGACGACTATGAGTATGGAGGTAAAGTTCCCCCAACGATGGCTCTTTTACATTGTTTAATTTTTTCTACACATGAAAAGGAATAAACAAACAGTATTAAAGGTCAGATGAATCTTTAAATTACAAATATTGTTAATTTGGGAACCTAATATTTGATGAAGCTTACCAGTTTACCAAAATGCTGGTGTGAGCTGGCTGATCCACAGTGATTGGCAACCAACAGTCCCGACTTTGTGCGGTTATCTTTGTTGGTCGAACTAAGCTTTTCAAAATCCTCTGTGAAAAAGATATCGCACAAAGCGTGCCAGTGGGGTGGTCAAGGCACCAATGGGGTTGGAATTTCTTCCATGCTTCAATGTTTCTTTCCCATCTTTTAAAGCAGTAGTCCCGTGCCTCGTACAGCTCCGCGTTGTACCTTTTCGCTGCTATGGCATCAAAACATCCCAACAAAGCTTGGGATCTTCCCTTTCATGGTATCTGAATTTCTTCTGCTCAAAAATAAATTAGCACTGTATTAGATGTTGTCCTTGTTTTAAGATTTCAAGAATTGCATCAGTATATATTACCAATGAAAGTAAGTCTATTAGTTCAGGATGACTGTTTGTAACCAGTTGATGTACCGGTTTGAATATACATAGAACAAACTTACCTATGCTATCAGTTTGGAGAAGCATAGCACATGCATTTTTATGCTATAATTTTTTAAATATGCATAGCATAAACTGCCATGTGCTATTGGTTTTCTGCAACCTGTTCCTGTAATTTGGTTTTTTTTTATACGCTAAGTTCAGGATTGACTTGTATCAGTGGTGAACTAAT
>JAJGRW010002649.1:0-17914 GCA_025461045.1 Carex parvula | reverse complement strand
AGGCCGTATCCGAAGGCATCTCTTGGGAATAACTGCCGACAGCTGTTTCCAGATCAGTTTCTTAGCCCCTACTCAACCTCTACACGTCTCTCCACTCCTATATAAGGCCCCTGGGCAGAAGGAATAATCATCTTTGTAATTAGGGTTAGATTTGATTAAGTGAGAAGAGAGGAGTGCTTGTAACAATGACGTTCCGCGGCTAAGTTCCTTTTCTTAGGGCTAGGTAGTAAACCTTGTTACTCTGATGTTTTGATATATATTTTCTATTGATTATGATTTCTTATTGTTGGAACAAATACTTTTGTGATTTACTATCTCTTCATCTAACTTCAATGATCTAGTTTGAATCCGTTAGAGTAGTGACAGTACTTTAATGGTAAGAGAAACTATTTATATGAATTAGTCTCGTTGAGATCTATTAGATTTATGTGAAGAAAACCTTAGCGGAGAAACCATAAACCAGATCAACAAAACGCGTACCAAATTCTATCACTTGCGTAAAGTAAATCGCAGTGATCTGTGTAGTAATTTGGGATATTTGAGAGATCAGACATTTGCGTAAGGTAAATCGCAGTGTCCTATGTAGAATCTCGGTGAAAGATCTGTCATTCTTACGTAACATAAATCGCAGTGACCTATGTGGTGTCTTTCATTAAACAACAACAGGAAATCAGACGCAATAAGAATATATTGTCAAGGCGGATTGAGTGGCAATGGTGTGCCGAAACTCTAGGAATTCACATCTCTATCTTTATTTTAATTATTTTTAATTGCTTCCTAATTTACATTGATCACAACAACATCTCTCAATTTACAGATTTCGTCTAGCCTTTCGAAAAATTGTGATTCGATCGCTCAAAGCATTGAACCAATATTCCCTGTGGATCGACCTCGAACATACTACTCGATAGGATTGTGCGCTTGCAGTCCAAACCGATAGCATTTACGAGTTTATAAATATTAAAAGAAACATTGCTCTCTTTTGAGTGATCAGTAGGAAAAAAAAAAGTTATTCACGTTGCGGACACTCAATTTATGTCTGCAATTTCACATTGCAGCTGTATCAAAAATTGAATTCTGGTCAAATCGTGATTATTTGGTTTAACTTTTTGTAATGGTATATTTAAAAATTTCAGAATTATATGGGATTAAGTTGGATTTTTCAATCTTTTTCCATGCTTTTTTGGATGGCCTAATATTTTCTCAACCGTACCCAATTTTTATTTCCAACTTCTCCTATCTTACTATATTTTTTTAGGTTAAAAAATCTGGCCTCAAATTTTATTATTTTCCTACTCAAACTTCTCTAAGTCAATGCTCTCTATCTCTCACACGTGACTAAATAGGCCCATATCTCTCTCTCTTTATTTTTCTCTTAAAAAATAAATATATATAAGAATCAAGATTTAATTTTTATTTTTCACTATGGACTAAGCAAGTGGTTGGATCCAGACAATTTTTAAGCACATATTTTAAATATTTATTTTTTTGTACTGTATATGTTTTCTTATTTTTTTTATTTGTTTATAAATGTTTATTTTTTTTAACTCATGCTCTTTCTCTCTATTTTTTTTTATTTCTTATATAATAATTGTAAGTAATACCATGTTATTATTTAATTGCATTGTTAATAATTTTATTAATAAAATAATTGCATAATATCAAACATTTTAGAAAGAAAATTAAGATTATTTAATCTCATAGTACAACTGAACATTCATTTTAATATGTTCCCATTGTTGTCTCTAACGACACATAGAGGGGTGAATACAGTGTCTTAAAGAATCTTAGACATTTTCTGTGATGGTAGGTAAAACAAATAACAACCGCAATCAATCAACAATAAAAAGTAAATAGATAAGAGTAAGATAGATTGACACGCGGGATGTTAACGAAGTTCGGCATAAAATGCCTATGTTTTCGGAGTAACACAACCTCGTCAGCACGCCTTTCCTATTACCAAGAAAGAAAGGATACAACTCGTGACACGTGATCCCAACACACGTGGGAAGTCATGACCTAACTGGTGTACAAAGGTGAGCCTAGAAGCTCAAGTTGGAGAGTCTTACGAAGAGGATCGTCACACAACTATGGTTATATGTGAGCACAAACGCTCGAGCCGGTGAGCCCTTAATGTCTTACAAGCGGGAAGTCAAACGGCTATTCGAAGGGAGCACTAAAATAGATTTCCACTCTATAGAACAACATATCAACACTCTAACTAAATCTAGAAGTAAATTTGTTAAGTGAATTTGAGATTATCGAAGGAGTATTGAAGTTTTGGCTCTCTCAAAGATGGAAGCTCTCAAGAACACAGAATTAATACTTTTTGAATTTAGAGGCGGCTAGCTTAAATCTGAAGTTAGAGTATTAACTTTATTTATAGAGAGAGCTTCAGATTTAGATATTTGAACTGATCTGTTCAGTACGGTGAAGTTTCGTTCCAACGGATAGTACAAAGTATTTGAAATTAGGGTTTTGCCTTTTTGAATAGAACGTTTCTGCTCGTTCCAAACGGATAGTATATTTCATTCCAATTTAGTGTAACCTGAATTAGTATGCAGTATGGTTGGCATCCGTTTGAGACGGAGGCTATCTGGAAATTCCCTGTAACGAACGGAACTTATCCGTTATAAACGTTTGCTAACTGGAACCATTTATTTTGTACTGAACGCTTGCCTTCCGTCTGGTACCATTCAATACATTCTGTACTGAACGGTTTACTTCCGTATCGAACGGATAGTTTCAGAAATCAATAATTTCAAATTTACTTTACTTTTTTATTTGATATTACAATTTATAATCTTAATTTTCATAAAGTATTATTGATTTCTTCGGTTCTTCAACTTAATTTTGCAATTATAATGTTCATGAACTTGCAAACTCACTCATACAAAGAAATCGTTAAATTCAATAATTGTATGTTTTGTAAATTAGTCAAACAGCGTAATTAGAAAATTGCATAGAACAACATCCATAATCAATTACGTACGTATCAGTACCCATGGGATCACATTCTTGTCAAATTCCATCATACACAGTCCCGTAACAAACGAACATGTCCTTAGATGTAAACAGGCCGGGTAAGTCAGATTAATTATTTTATTTTCATAGCTAGAAGTGTTAACAGGTCGGATAAGTCAGATTATTTTGATAGTAATAATAATACTACAATAATTATATATTAATGAACTATTTAAAGAAATATAATGTATAACGGTCGGATTTGGTGGTACTGAAACCTTCTTTTGTGCAAATTCGTGTCCAATATTTATTTGTCGGATTAATCAAATCTAAATTCATACATAATCGATATTTATTTGTCGCATTAATCAGATTGATGGTCTGATGGAATTAATCATATTAAACTATATCCTAACTCTAATTTCAGGGGCAAATTTGTAAAACATTGACGAGTTCTCTCCGGGACCCGCAGTCCGAACAAAATCCAGTAGTTCGTTGACACGTCCCGGACTTCCAAGTCAACCAGCTTCAAGTCCAAAGACCGGCCTGCTGTGACCAGGCAAGCCTTTGCCAATTTGCCCGAGTCTCGAATCCGAGAGTCTAGATCCAGCACTTTTGCCTAACCTGAGGCTTCAATCGGCTCCTTATCGAACGTCCGATAGACCTAGCCTCCTCCATCCAACGGCAGAGAATATATGCTGCTTCTAGAGTGTTGCAGAATATTATTATATAAGGCGCGTGCCATGTGTTTGTGAAGACCTGGTAAGAGAATATTAATCAGACCCTTTTCCTTTTTCACTTGCATTCCGTACTTTTACAAGTACTGCACACAGATGATGTGGCAGTCCACCACTGGAATATAATATAAAATTATAGAAGTGCGTGCCATTATGAGGTATCACCCCTGTTTCAATTTTAATTTAGTAGTTGGCTTTCTTTGACTCTTCGTCCCGCTTGCCGTTTCTACCAATCCTATATAATTATCAGTGTTGTAAAAAAGGCCTTAACGGCGATTAAATGTCCGTTTAATTATTAACTGCGGTCAAACTGTTACGAATACACTAATTGGAGGTCTATTAACGGATTTTTCCGATTAATCGGCCGATTATTCTGTTATTCCCGTTTAATCGTTCGTTTATTTCCGTTTATTCATGTTTATTCCCATTTATTCCTGTGAATATTTATTTTCACATTTTTTTTTCTGTGGCTGTGTGATACTGTATTATAGTTTTATTTGTACTTGGATATGCATCCAATATTTTTTATATATGTTTTTCCTTCTTAATTATTTTGAAATTGATTAATTCTTCTATTATTTATATAGCATATGTTTTTCTTTCTTAGTAATGTAATTTTTTCAATTAGTACGACATGTTCATATATAAAATTAAGTTGTCATTATTAACTAAATTTAGTGATTTTATGTTGGAATGTTCATTTCTTTCAAATAATATAATATTAATATTGGAAAGGCTTAATTTTCAAATTTATTTTTACATTAAATAAATGTGTTAAGAAGAAATAAGCGTAGTGTCACGTTATAATAATAAGACTAAGTTAAATTAAGTTTATTTGATAAGTTTGATGAGTTAAATAAATCATTTTTACTAAATTATGTATATATACACATAATTTTAATGAAAATGATAAATTGACCGCATAATTTCAATTAATCGTTTGACAGTACCCTGTCTGTCCGACAAACGCATACCGTTATTTACAACACCGATAATTATATATGATCTTCCCTCTCCAATAGAAAGCATCCCACCTTGATTTGTTCAAAATAGCATGTCTCAGAGGCCCGACGTACCATGCTACTCGTGCATAGGTTTCTCCCTCCAGTCCCATCTCTTAGTTTCCAAGTGAGATGAACTCTAATTCCAACTGGTAGCAGCACTCGTTTCTTAGGGTGTGTTTGGATAAACAGAGAATATAGCTATTCTCAGATTAGCTGTACTATTCTCAGAACACTGTGATCCAAACGACAAATAGAAAATAGAATAGCGGAGGATCAACTCTAATCTGCAATTCTCCCTCTAAAGTTTGAAATTACGTATTTTTCTCTCTAAACTTCAAATACTCACAAATTTATCTATTTTATTGCCTTTTATATTAAAACTCATTCTAAATTTATAAAATACCCATGTTATCCTTTATGAAAAACATATAAAGTCCATCAGACTCAAACTTGAATTTGAACGGTTCATCTACCGTCCAAACTACTTTTAAATCTGTGCACACAAGATCGGCAGAAATCTTGATGCGATCACACATGCATATTGAAGTGACATGCACAGATCTTAATGTGATGTGCACGGATCCGAATTGCTTTAAGATCAGTGCATGCTAGATCAGCACGAATATTGAAGCGATGCGCACAGATCGGACGGTAGAGGAACCCTTCATATTCAAATTTGAGTATGATGGCTTTAATATGCTTTTAATAAAGGGTAAAATGGATATTTAAAAATTTTAGAATGAGTTTTAATATAAAAAACAATAAAATGGATAAATTTGTGAGTTTTTGAAGTTTAGAGGGGGAAATACGTAATTAAAGTTTAGATGATGAAATATGTAATTTTAAAGTTTGTGAGGGGTATACATGAAATTCCCCCATTTTTATTTGTTGAGCTGCTATAAGCACTGGACTTTTCCCAATGGACTCTACTCAGCTGTGTGACTATGTCGCCTAAATGTTAATTTGGTTGAAATTATGTTAGTCGAATGGGCATTGAACCAAATTTGATCCGGTGTCAGATCGAACCCATTCAATTGATGTGCACTTTATCCTCATGGATCTTAACGTAATTTAACTGAACATCATACAAAATTCTGTCCGATCCCTTTCTATCCAACTTGATTGTATAAATTAATTTTTCATAATTTAATTAAAAAGTTTATTATTTAAAAAATTAATGTTCAAGGTTTAAAAGATAAATTGCAGCCCTTTGGAAGGATAAATATAATAATTTTAATTTTAAAAGGATAATTATATAATTAAAAATTTTGGAAAGGTATACAAGAAATTCCGCCTTGTAATAGTAAATTAATAATACAACGCAATGCCAGCATACATGCTTCTAACAACTACACCGTGATAGTGCAGCATTAGCTGTTGACAATTGTAACTTTACTGCGTAAATTAATCTACAGTTGGAGATGATGGAGTTTGTCCTTTCAGACAGAAGAAAGAAGAAAGGATGAAGGGATCCAAATTGAAAACGCGTTAACTAATTAGTAATCGATTTAATTAAAATTTATAATTGAAAGCTCCTGGTACACAGAAAGGTCGGTCGTCTCGGCGTAAGACGTCAATTGTGCGCCGACCTGATAGACTGAGTAAGAGGCCAACAAAACGCAAATAGATACTCTATTAAAATAATTGAATTTTAGTACTTGAATATATCATATTTTCGTTAAATCCATGCATTTAGTCCATCTTTAATTATTTCTCTCGCCTCGTGCTTGTTGTGCCTAAAGGTTAAAATACTTAGTTGCTTTTTTTAGAAATAATACATTTTTTTCGAGTGAGGTCATGGTAGTTTGTAGTTTGCGGATTGGTATGTGCTATTCATCTGTATTTTTATTTTTAAAATTCAAACAGTTAATTCGAACTATTCAACATGATCTACGTATTTTGTCTTAATCATTTGTTTTCTACTTAAAATGACCCGATTAATAGTATGTTTTCTGTTTAAACGACAAAATTAATCAACGTTTTCCATTTATATGACTGATTGGTAGATCATTATTATTAATTTTTTTCTTCATTTATTCGTTATATGCACTATACTTTGTCTTGTCTAATCTGAATTTTTTTTTAAATAATAATTTTATGAAACTTTATTAAATAAATCTAATTCATACGTAATCAATTATATTATAAATCCACAATATTTTGAATCGTATTGATAAAATTAATCAGATTAATTGATCGAACCAGACCCTGAGAGAATCAAACATTCAAACTCATACATATGACATATCGCATATTTCAGGGGCCGATTTGTAAAGAACAAGTTCCCTCTGGGACCCATAGCCCGCACAAAACCCAGTCGTTCCTTGACACGTTCAGGACTTCCGAGTCAACCAACTACAAGTCTAAAGAGAGGCGCGCGGCGACCAGGCATTAGGCAAACCGTTGCCACTTTGCCAGAGTCACGAATACGAGAGTCACAGTCCCACAGATCTTGCCCTTTTACCTAATATCGGCATCATATCAACCGTCCGATCATCCTACCCTCCTCCATCGAACGGCAGAGAATATATGCTGTTTCTAGGGTTTTGTAGAATAAACATTATTATATACGGCGCGGGCTGCTCCGCGTGAACGCCAAGCGAAATAACAAAAATAGGTCCGTGCCCTGCGTTTGTGGAGACTTGGCAGGAGAATATCAATCACAGCTTCTCCACATGTATTACGTACTTCTATTGGTTTGTACGTACTTCTACTGGTTTGTACACTGATGATGTGGCAAGTAACTAGTGGTATGTAAGTTAAAACTTGTAGAAGTGAGTGAGATTAAGAGGTGCCTAAAAATAAACAAAATTAAAAACGAATAAACCCTCACCAGGTATCACCCCCTGCTTCAATTTTGGTAGTGGGCTCTTTCCTTTACTCTTCGTCCTTGCTTCTACCATTCCTATATAAAGACATCCTTCCCTCTCCACTAGAAATCATCCAACATTGATTTATTCAAAATAGCATATGTCTCAGAGGCCTAACGTACCACATTACTCTTGCATAGCTTTCTCTCTCCATTCCCATCTCCTGGTTTCCAGTGAGATGAACTCTAATTCCAACTGGTAACAGCATTCGTTTCTTACTAATTTGCTAACCTGTCTATTGATATTCCATTTTTCCTCCTCCTTTTCCCTTTCCCAGAAAGAAAACACCTTTTTTGAGTTTTTTTACAACCAAATCAAGAAATGGGTGTCAAAGGATTTGTTGAAGGAGGTATTGCCTCTATTGTAGCGGGTTGCTCCACCCACCCGCTTGATCTGATCAAGGTGCGCATGCAACTCCAAGGAGAACCTGCCCCTGCTCCGGCTACCCAGCTTCGCCCGGCAATGGCATTTCATAATGGCGGGGGCGCCACCATGGCACTGCCCCATCAACACCACCACCACCTCCCGACCATGGCACCACCCCGTAAACCGGGTCCCATCTCAGTCGGAGCTCAGATCCTCCGCTCAGAGGGCCCAGCGGCTCTCTTCTCTGGCTTATCGGCTACCGTGCTACGCCAAACTCTCTATTCCACAACTAGAATGGGTCTCTATGACATCATGAAAAAGAAGTGGTCCCCAAATGGAGACGGCGCATCTCTCCCGCTTCATCGCAAGATTGCTGCTGGTCTCCTTGCTGGAGGCATTGGTGCAGCAGTTGGCAATCCAGCTGACGTGGCAATGGTAAGAATGCAAGCTGACGGTCGACTCCCATTGGCGGAGCGCCGCAATTACAAATCCGTAGGTGATGCAATCCTACGCATGGCCCGCCAAGAAGGCGTTAAGAGTCTATGGACCGGGTCCACACTGACCGTGAACCGAGCCATGATCGTCACTGCTGCACAGCTTTCCACCTACGACCAGGCAAAGGAGACAATTGTGGGTTGGAGACATGGTGAGGGGGCTGACAGCCTAGGAACCCACGTGGCAGCTAGCTTCACGGCTGGCATAGTAGCAGCTGCCGCTTCGAATCCCGTGGATGTAATTAAAACCAGGATTATGAACATGCAAAAGGGGGTTGATGGGTCTGTGCCTTATGCCGGTGCGGTTGACTGTGCGATGAAGACCGTTCGAGCAGAGGGGCCAATGGCATTGTACAGAGGTTTCGTGCCAACGGTTTGTCGACAGGGGCCGTTTACGGTGGTGCTTTTTGTGACACTTGAGCAGGTGAGGAAGTTGCTCAAGGAATTTTGAATTTTGATGATGACGAAATTGGGAGTTCTTATTTGAACTACTAGGATTAAGAATTTGTTTTTGGTTTCATTTCCCTACAAGTATTTTAAGAAATATGTTCTACTATATTATCTGATTTTGATTTCGTTTTGTGTATGTTCTTGGTTCGTATGCCGAGAAAAATAATTAAAGAAATATTTTTTTTATATGCTTGGTGTTGTATAATGTGAATATGTTTCGAAATACTTTTCTGGTTTTAGAAGGAACATATAAAAATTAATTAACCTCTGTTCTAAACTTGGTATATATTCGACCTTTTGACCCCAAATGTTGTCTATTGTTGTCCGTCCCTTTCGACAGTGGTTTCCTCTGTTTATTCCGCCCTTTCCTTTTGTTTTTCTTTCCTCCGTACCACTCACTGTATCACCGGTCACCGGAGAAGCAAATTTGTCGAGTGTTGTACGAAGGCTGTCGAATATGCTTAGTAGCTATGGCAGCAGCACGGCATCTGCATATTGCTAGTGGCTGTGGCTGTGCCTGTTTTTTTATGGTGCATGTGGAAGCGCATGTGACCTAATGAAGGTAATAGGGAAGCGGGACGAATAAAATAGCTATAGCGAAATTGCTAGCGGATATATTCCAAATAGCTGTTGTTGCTTTGTAATTTATTCTATGTGACGTGAGAATCGCTACTCTAAAGTTCAAGAACATTATACACCATAAGTATTCAATATATTTCATAGAACCAGTACAATGCAATCGTTCAAAATATCCACCCCTTACATTGTCTACGGCTTTATTAGTAAAAATATCTTAATTCATGTTCCTGACATAATTTTTTTTTTTACTATTCTTAATTTTTTAAACTTTTTTCTACAAGTCAACTTCCTATTCCAATTAAATTATTTTGTGAAACCTAGATCCCAGAAAATTGTGAAGTAACGTTATGTACTAAAACTCATGTATTAATTAACAAAAAAAAAAACAATCAAATTTGTGTAAAATATGTATCATGTATTAACTTCATTTTTTGAATTATTCAATATCAAAGTTCCTCAATATTTGCTCATATGTAATACCGACATGTATTAGAAAAAGTGCGATACATCCAGGGCTGCACAAAAAATTCGTCGTTCGTAATTCGATTCAAGTTTGATTCGAAAAAATTCATAAAAAATTCAATTCGAAATTGAGTTCGTTCGAAATTAATTCAAATTAAACTTAGTTCGAAATTAATTCAAACCAAACTCAAACTGGACCTAGTTCGTTCGAAATAGGTTCGCAAACCAAACTTATTTTTAAATTAATTCAAACACGAACTGTTAATTTCGCTGATAATGAACTTTAATATTTTATTTAGGATAATATTTGAGTTTGTAATAATTCTAAGACTTTGGTGATTGTTCTGTACTTCTATTGATATTTGAGTTGTACTTTGAATACTTTGGATATTTGAAAACTTTGGTGATGTTGCTCCAGTTGACTATTTGAAAAACTTTGGATTTTGTGATTGTACTGAACTTTGATTGATTGTACTAAACTTTCGTGTTTGATATAAATTTTGGTATTTGTAATGAACTTTGATATAAACTTTAGTATACTGTGTAATTTTAGAATGTCTGAGTTTTTATTGAAGTGTTGTAATTTCGAACTATGGCTTAGCCATAAGTTATAACTCGTAAGTCGTAACAAAGTTCGTAAAAGTTCGAAATTGAGTTTCGAAATTGAGTTCGTACGAAATTAATTCAAACCAAACTTAGTTTGAAATTAATTCAAACCAAACTCAATCTGGAGGTAAGTTCAGTTCGTTTGCAGCACTAGATACATCACTCATGGATGTCATTTTCTTACATTTTTCTTTCTTTAGGAGCATATATAACAAACTATGTAATTAAAGAAAATGCTATTTAGTCCAGAAGAAAAGAATCCTCGCCGCTCCACCTCACATTTTATGCATTTTTAAGATTTGCAATTTTCATTCTGTTTTTTTATTCATCTCTTTGTCATCGTGACGTTACTAAAGATTTGCAAATTTTCACAAAAGCTGTATCTTTTTGTTAAAGATATAATTAACTCAACATATTTTTTTTGTATACAAACATACGCCTTAGTTTGCATCATCAAAGGAAAATAAGAGATAATCCATCAAAAAAACAAAACAAAAAAGACAACTTGAGAAGAAAATTTCTTGGGTCAAATTATAATTACCAAAAATTCCCGAAATTTTTTATTAATATCCAAACAAAATATTAAATTTCAAAATTTACAACCAGTTAGACAAGATTTCGAAAACTGCCCAAACTGCAGATTTATTTACCGGTTTCAAGCCGAATTACCGTAGATTTATTTCCCGATTTTGGAATTCCAAAACCGCAAAAAAAAATTGCAGTTTTGATTTTGGAATTCCAAACCCGCAAAAAAAATTGCGGTTTTGAATAACTTAAATTGTTAAATAGCTTAAATTTGTGTCAGACAAAGGAATCATTAACTATTATTTATTTGTGTCAGACAAGACAAAGGAATCATTAAATAATTAAAAAATTTCGTTTTTTTAAATAAGAAGGATTGTAATATTTTATGTATTTATCTAGGAGTGACTTTTGAACCGGGATCAATAACTCAAATTCAAAATATTGTTATTTTTTTCAATAACACACAAAAAAATATTTTAATTTTTCTTATAGCCGCAAAAGGTTCGGCCTAAAAAATGTTGATCCGGGGTATTTGTCGCATTCTTTCTAATAAATCAAATTATATAGTATTTCATCTATTTTCAAAGAAATATATAAAATATTTATAATATTTCAATACAAAAAATAAATAAATTATAAACATTTCTATAAAAAAAAACTTAGAACCGGAGATTAATTCTCTGGTTCTTAGAACCGGGAATTTAATCTCCTGTTTGGACAGATTTCAAAATTCCTATGCATGAGGTGTAGATTTTGAAATTTAATATTTTTTGAATATTAATAAAAATTTCAGAAAAATTCTGTGGGTCGTCTTTCTGTTTCAAATCATGCGAAGAACATAGTGCATGCTCCGAAATTTTTATTTATTTCCAAAGAAATAATAAATTTCAAATTTTATGTTTAATGAGATTTCGGAAAATCTCCAAACTGCAAATATTAAAATATAATAAATGAATGGAGGATTCTACGGTTTAACTCAAATTGCATTTGATATTTTTGTTTTCTTCTATTAAAATATTATACACTTTCCGTATAAAATATGTTACAAATATTAGAATATTAAAATATTCAATCAATTTATATAAAATATTTAAAATTCAACCTGCAACATCAATTCTAACCGTTGCTTCATAATAAAATATTATACATGTTTTATTAAAATATTATAAATGAAAGGAGGATACTAATAGTTTACTTTTTAGACTGAAACTGCAATTATTTTTTCTGGTTTTGTAAAATCGTAAATTTAATTTGCGGTTTTTGAGAGGTTAAAACCGTAAATTTAATTTGAGAAAAATAGGTTCAAAACCGTAAATATATTGCAGTTTGAACATTTTTCGAAATCTTATCAAACAACTAGATGTAGAATTTGAAATTTATTATTTTTTTTGGATATTAATAAAAATTTCGGGTTCATGCACCCCCGTCAAAATCCCAAAAGAAATGAAATGGTCGCGGCAACATTAATATGAAGAGAAATACTTTTCAAAAAAATTAATATGAAGACTCGGAATTTGACAATTATTTTTCCATTTAAAATTCAAAAGACAACATTAATGAAAGCAACCACAACCCCAAGACAAAATGAAAGATCAGAGTCGAGAAAAATATTCCCTCCAAGAGATGAAAAGTCATATTTATAAATTTGTTGAATTTGTTTCTGTGGCGACTCGGCACAATAAATAACAAGTCTTATTCGGCATACTTTTAAGAAAAGTCGGAGGTTGTTTTACTTTTCTAGAATTAACGAGATGCATAAGCAGTCAAATTGTGATATCAAAGCATAATAAAAACATGTCTAAAATGTTTATCTTTCTCAAGAGACGGCCAACAAGTTAAACATCCTAATTCTTCTATCATCTTTAATAACAAATAGCACTATAATTTTCTTAAGGCGTGTTCGTTGTCATTTCACAACTACGGAAATTCACAAATTAATTTATTGAAATCCATACTAATAAATATTTACTACAAATATAATAGATGTTTAGTTGTATCGTAAAAATAGTTGTGAAAAATTCTGATTTGTTTTCAATATATAGGAGAAATTTCATGTCTACTCCTCAAAAACTAAAAAGTTACGTACCTCCCATTCTAAAATACATCATATCATGTTTACCTTCTAAATTTTCAAAATTATGCAGCGTGTTTAAGAAATATGTCACTCTTCTAATTGGTCAATTACTTAGGACAGTGATTCATTTCTCTGCTATTGATCCATACACTATGACATTTAGGTATACGTTTGTGTATACCGCAGGTGTACAATAATGAACCATTTGTCCTCAAAAACTAATTTATTAGAAGACTGGAATTTTTCTTAAAAACACTACATATTTTTTATCTTATTATTAAAGGTAAAATGAGTATTTATATATTTAAAATGAATATTAATAGAGAACGTAATAAAATGAGTAAATTTGCAAATTTTAAATTTTAGAAGTGTAAATTTGAACTTTTTGAGGAGTATACAAGAAATTCCCCGTAATATATATATTCAAATTTTATTATTTATATTAACATTAATTTACTAGAATAAAAAAATAAATAAATTTCATATAAAAATGTTCAAATAAATACACATACAAAAAAAATCAAATTGTAAAATGATAGAACATACAAAGGTAAAACATTGATTACTAAATTAATATAACGTATTATGTTTAATTTTTTTATTTCTTTCGCAGAAAAATATGTGAAAGAAATAGGCATATTTAAAATGTGAGAATTTCACGTATACCCCTCAAAAACTTTAAAATTACGTATTTCCCCTTCTGAACTGCGAAATTACGTATTTTTCCCTCTAAACTTCCAAAACTCACAAATTTACCCATTTTATTGTCTTTATATTAAAACTCAATTTAAACTTATAAAATACCCATTTTACCCTTTATTAAAATCATAAAAAATTGTAGCCTGTTTAAGAAAAATATCGATCTTATAAGATACCCATTTTACCCTTTATAAAATACTCATTTTCCCTCTCTAACCGGATAGCCATTATATCATTTACCCTTTATAATATACTCATTTTGCCCTGAAAACGGATGAAATATAAGACCAACATTTTCTTAAACACATTACAATTTTTGTATGCCTTTAATAAAGGGTAAAATGGGTATTTTAAATTTAAAGTGAGTTTTAATATAAAAGACAATAAATCGGGTAAATTTGTAAGTTCTATAAATTTAGAGGGAAAATACGTAATTTTAAAGTCTAGAGGAGGGGATTTGGAGTTATTGAGGGGTATACATGAAATTCCCTCTTTGAACTTGAGAACAATGAAAGAGAAAGACCGAATTGCAGTCCGTGAAAAAAAAATTAAGTCTGAACAAAGATTTTTTTTTCCCCCAACTTTAAGAAGATAGCTGTGATTCGGGAAGGAAACTTGTTCGCAACTCAAGAAAACAAAAAAAACAGACGAACGCTATTACGCTAACAGGAAAAATGTTCCTCAAACTTGCTTTCCCCCAAATTCTCCATGTATGACTTTCCGAACGTGCCTTGAAAGATAAAAGATGCATTAACTCACATGCTCAACGCAAGTACGCAACGTGTTGTGATTGATAATTAGATACATGTGTTAATATTTGTACTCTTAATTGTACAAATTTATAATCTTAATTAAATGCTTATATATCTAACATATTAAATATTTGGGTAATTATATCTTCTCCCATCTATCCATCCCTCATTTCATCCCCCAACTAACTAACTACCTCTTCTAACTATAATTACAAATTCTAACTACCTAATGACCATATAAATTAATTACCCAATTTTCTCCATTTATTTCTTTCCTCTTTCTCCCTCCCTCTCCCACATCTCCCACCTCTCCCACATCTCCCACCTCTCCCACCTCTCCCTCTCCACCTCCGCATCAGCCTCCGCCCGCCTCTCCCACCTCTCCCTCTCGGCCTCGGCCTCCCTCTCCCACCTCCGCCTCCCACCTCCCACCTCCGCCGCCTCTCTCTCCCACCTCCGCCTCTGCCGGGTTAGATCAATCACTGTCGACCGCCGGGTCAAATCCATCATGTCTATGTTCCTCTTCCTCATGCAGTAGCTTATTTGCAAAGAACAAAGCTTCATTAATGGTGAATTAGGCCAGTGCGTACTAAGTACTAAGAAATGACAGAAAAACAAATTTTGAAAAAATTAGAGGTGTATGAATGAATACTTGATGTTTTAGAGATGAATACTTCAACGTTTATGGATGAATACTTAATATCTTAGGTATAAATACTTTAACTTATATGTATGAATACTTGATATCTTATGGATGAATATTATTCAGCTGCTCTTGTAGAATTAATCGAGGTATGCACATAAGTTTGTAATACTCTTGGTACATTAACTATTTACACTTATACGACGATGATGAATACTTGCTCGATGAGAGATGAATATTTGTGACGAGGTATGAATACTTGTGCAACGGACAATTCGAAAGTATGTCATCATGGATCTCATTTGAAAGAGAAAAATTGTGTAGAAGACGTTCGTGGTTTTAGACTTGCAAAATTCCTCACAGATCGTCAGAAATATTGGTTAGATTGAACGGAGAAAAAAAAAACCATCTCTAAAAACGTGTAAAAGATGAGTGATTGATGTGTCCAAATATGCTTCTATTGCAAAGATGAATACATTCATATAGATGGATGAATGCTAGTTGTGTTACAGATGAATATTTTTTTGCAAATTTCTAAAATGAGCTAAAGGTTATGCGGTCCCCCCACTTAATTAATGCGCTGACAGTTATGCGGTTTCCCACTTAATTAATGCTCTGACAGTTATGCGGTTCCCCACTTAATTAATGCTCTGACAGTTATGCGGTCCCCAACACATGTTGTTTGTGGTCCCCTACTTTCTTATACGCTGAATGTTGTAATATATCCAAATATGTTTCTATTGCAAATGTGAATACCTTCATATAGATGGATGAATACTAGTTGTGTTACATATGAATACTTTTCTGCAAATTCCTAAAATGCGCTGACAGTTATGCGATCCCCCACTTAATTAATGCAACTAATGGGGGATGAAACTGGGGATGGTTGACGGGAGATAGCTAGGCTCTCCCTAAATATTTATATACATGTGTTAATATTTGTACTCTTAATTAGATGCTTCATTAGTAGACTCACATGCTCAACGCAACGTGTTGTGAGTGATAATTATATGCATGTGTTAATATTTATACTCTTAATTGTACAAATTTATAATCTTAAATGCTTATATATCTAAAATATTAAATATTTATACATATGATTCTATACATCAAACTTCAAAGCGCTAGTTGTTTGTACATTAATTTTTTTTTTTGCCTAAACTTGAATTGCTCAATTATTATACTATTTAATGTTTATAGAACTTGCATTATTCGGTGAAATAAAAAAAGTTTGTACTGGAGTCCGAATCTAAAAATTCGGTGATTATACCATTGCTATTTATCAGATCATCATATGAATTATCATTTTGTTGATAATAAATATCATCTACTCATTTTGACATCCATCCATTTCCTATAGTAATTTCACTGTATCATACATAAGTTGCTATAATAGCTACAATAGCACCCAATAAGCGTCAAATGTTAAAATTAGTACATCACTACCTTATACTCCCAGCTTCCAAAGCACACCTAGTTAGGAAAGAATATCTTGCTTTCCTTAACCTAGCAAAACTTTCAAACCGATAATTACCTTCTTTGACCTCCCTGGCCAACTCTTTTGACATTGCACACAGAAAAGAATAAACATATACAAAAATTATACTCCTACATATATCTCTCACTAGTAATATGCACTAGAAGATTTGTGCATATGAGTATCCTGGCAAAGAATGGATCGCACCTCCATGATCTTGCGAGGTGGCTGGAGATCGCTCTCTTGAAGCGAGTTGCCGAGCAGCTCTTGCATTTTGGAGGCAAATGTGTCATCCAAGCACTGAATTTTTGTTTGAATCCATTTCAGATGCAACATTATCAGTGATATGAAGAATAATTTTATATTAAAATGAGTAACATATGAATAAAAAATAAGCAAGGATTAGAGGTGTGTGTGCTTACATTGACCGTAACCTTAGCTGCCTTAAACCAGGCCCTGTTCTCTTTCCGGTGTTCAAGAAAACTAAGGATATCCTGCAATAGCAAGTAATTACCATATCTATTAATAATTCAGGTAAAATATGATTAAATGCACCAGCCATATCATTTTTTAAAGTCCACTTTGAAGTTTAGACCACATCTGACAGGATTTTGCATGAAACTGAAACTAGTTGCACACCAGCATATTTCATCCTGGTGGATTGCACACTGTTTTTATTTTTTTTGGTTGGCATCTCAGTATAGGTACAGATGGTAAGAGTGAGGCTATGGTACTATGCATAGTGTGAATTGCTCCGTAAGAGTGAGGCTATGGTACTATGCATAGTGTGAATTGTTCCGTACTATGAATCAATAGCTCCGTTTTCGAAGTCAAAATAACAATCTGAACTGTTCAGCATGATCTTCATACCAAAATGTATTTGTAGATCAAATTTTACATTTTTTACAACCTCCTTTACTATTTTTTTGGGTAAATTTCGCTGGAGGTCACTAAACTTTGTCCTTTGTCACAAATTGGTGGTCACGAATTTGTCCCTTTGTAATCACTTAACTTTTCATTTGTCCCAATCAAGTCGCTCTATAACTTTTTCATTCAAAATATTAACGGAATACGCTCATCCTGTCCAAAATACAAATCGAATATGCTCATTCCGTCCAAAATTTTAACGGAATATGCTCATGCCGTCCAAAATACTAATGAAAAAGTTATATTTTATTAATTTTTTAGATAGAGAAGTTACAGAGTGACTTG
>JAJGRW010002648.1:0-45555 GCA_025461045.1 Carex parvula | reverse complement strand
ACGATCGGATACGTCACGGCACGACACAGTTCTATCATGACACGTGTGCCGATTACGTGCCGTGACCATTCCGTGGCGTGACCATCTTTAAAAAATTTGACACCAAAAGACACGTCACGCAAAAGATCTGGTCACAGCACGACACATGGTCATGTTAATTAGGACCGTTAAATCTTGATCGAATGGTGAATCTCAAATAAACTAACCTAAATTATGAAAAAAAAATAGTTAAACGTGACCAAATATGACAACAGTGACCCGGTCATGTTTGGACACGCCACGTGTGGTCACGGCAGATTACCGTGTTGTGACCATTCACGTGCCATGACTATCCTTCCAATTTGGTCAAAGCATCGATACGACACATGATCCAAGTTACCAGCGTGACCTAGTCATGGCACGCACATATTTATATCTTGATAGCGACCTCTTTGCTTCTAACAAATCAATGATTTTTCTAAGTGGACCGTGAATTATCTGGGCTTTCTTTTACTGCGAATCAGTCTGAGCTGACTTTCTCTTTGCACAATTTTCTTCTACCGGACCGTGAATTAAATAAAATATCATTGAATCTGAAAAAAAAAGAGTAGGCAAGTGCCTACCCCTGACCATTGGGTCTGCCACTGCACCTAACAAGCTGTTTAGGTAGTAACTCTTTGTTAATTGCATCCCTATGCAACTCTTGGTTTTGACCAATCATCTTATGTCGATCAAAATTGTACTCCGAAGTGCAAACAATTTACCGACTGCGTTAATTCAAACTCCACCAATTTACCTTCTTCAGTTCAGCATGTCGTACACAACCCCATATCTAGTTATGATTGAAGGAAATGCCTGCTTTGGCAGGACACCCCTCCATGAGAGAAAATCAGACATGGATAGGTCACGAAGGATAGTCGATTAATATTAATGTGGGACTTTATCTATGTTCTCTTTGGTAATCGTGTCAACATACACCTATACCTACTGATGACATTTCATACTTTTAACATAACTAATTGGTCGTGGGATTCTATGACCGCATCGAGAAATTCATCTGCGTGATTTGTCGCAAGCATCTCAAAAGAAGCTCAAGCCAAACAAGAAATACTAAGATTCTCATAATTATCCTTTTATAACTAATCTAAAAAGAAAATCAAAGTTACAACCGCTATAAAATCAAAGATATAACAACCGCTAAAATCAAAGCTCAAGCCAAGCCACAAATACTAGGGTTATCATAATTATTCTATTCTCGGCATTTATAGCGGTTCTTTTTACACTGTAATCTAGTCTAGACGGATGTATTGAATTTTTGATGAATAAATATCCAAAATTAAAATTTAGACGAGAACATTTTCAAAAAGTGAAGTTCTTGAAGAGTACTACGTACTTACCCCATTTCGCCTATTATTAATTTAGTTTGTAGTTGTCACCTGTGCTAGATATCTATTGGTAATTAGAAAAACAATAGGCTGTATATATTGCTTATAATATTAATAAATAACCGTGCTATACATTTTTTTGTTTATATATATATTGTTATTTAGAAAAATTCTCAAGGATACGTAAGGGGATGACTAATTAAAGTTTGTTGATGGCTGTTTCTGAGTAACATCAATGCAATTGTTTAATGCACACTTGTAATTGATATTCCTTTTGGCATTAAAAGAAGAATTTAGTTATTCATCAACTAAGTCAACTTTACTTGGTAAATGATTTAATTATTCACATGACATGGACCATTTTTTTGGTCTATATTGTATATGTTAATTAATAATCACAAAAACTAAAATTGGTAATTAAGACGTTCCAAATTGTGGCAATCATTAATTTAGGAAAACATCGAAATGAAATTTATAGCAGTAGACAGTTCAATGCATGGCATGTACTATTCGATCTATTAAAAGTTACAGATATATAGATATTTGTTGAGATAAAATTAAGTTCCTAAAATATAACCTGCGAGGGAAATTAAATTGTCTGACAAAGAAAATATATCTTGTTCCCCATGTAAGTTCTAAGCCGAATTAATTAAGGTACAGCCCTTCACAATTATGTAATCATAATTTCATAATTAGAACTGTCGACCAAGGATGCATGATTTTTCTATCTATCTTAAAAAATAGTAAAAATATTTCAAAAAAAATATAATATTTTAGTGGCCTGCTTGATGCTGGCGCCTATGTACCAAGCTCCATTCATTGGCCTGCTTTTGAAAAACAAATTAATTATAATACATGAATATTTTGATTTTGTCAATCAAAATAGCGTGTGCGGATTATGTCAATCCAATTAAATACAAATTACACTAAGTATATAATACGTACCAATGGCAATGTATCTTTCTCTTCATTTAATTTAGGTCTCCATCTCTTTAATTTTGGTATACAAATTTATCATATTTAGAGTTCGCAGATCAATGGCATCCAGGAAAAAGTATGTCGACAAGCTAGGTCTCCATCTCTTTAATTTATCATATTTAGAGTTCGCAGATCAATCTCTTCATTTAATTTAGGTCTCCATCTCTTTAATTTTGGTATACAAAGTATGTCGACAAGGTCAGTCCACGAGCCAATCCTCCAGCTCACATACATTACTGTATGATTTTCTTTAACTATTTCCTTAAAAAACTGTATCTCCTCATTCATTATTATAGGATTTTCTTTCCTTAAGAGTTTTTTAGAAAATAATAATACTCCTATCACATACATTACTGTATGATTCTCTTTTTCTAATCGTTAAATTTATAAATTAAATAAATATTTCATAATATTCCTTATTTATATTTCATCATACTTTTAAGATTTTAAATATATTACAAGAATGAATTTTTTTTTATATTATTGAAAATCTATCATTATATATACTTATAATACCCAACTCCACAAGTACCGAATCTTTTTAATACTTTTATGTTGGTTATATCCATTATTATATTTGTTATACATAATAAAACTTGTTTGGTATAATCAGACAGAAAAATAAAAAAATACATGTAAGGAAAAAGGTTTTTCGAAACACGAATATATCATTTACACGAAGATTTCATGCGCCATGTTGTAATATTTTGAAGATTTGTGCTATAATTAAACTTTTTAATTGTGTAACAATTATTTTCTTGTTGGGGAGATATATATACATTTTTTATTTTTTTTATTTTTGGGGTGCGGTTGGGGGGTATATGTGGTTCTTGTGCTTTATTAGATAAACAATGCTTCAATTCAGATAATTAAAGGTGATCCATAAAAATCAGTCTGTTTTAAAAGAAAAGAGGAAAAGGCGTTAAAATTGACTTTCTAAAAGCTTGATAAATAAAAATAGATTAATCAATGATAGCTTCAATGTGTTGCTTCTTTTTTTCTCTGTGAAGAAGATAAACATATTAAGAAAGTACATTAAAAAATATATAGGCAATATAAAGTTTACTAATTAAAGGAGCAAAAGAAGTAATTTCTTACGGTGGGAAGATCATCACGATGCTGCGAGACGCCTGGAGAGAATATCAACTGGCGTGAGATAGATCCGACCGAGCCTGACTCGGGCCCGATTATTGGACAGGAGATGCCACCTTCTCCCGATTCGCATCCAGAGTGGGACTACCATGATTGGGTGTTGTCCAACGTTGCGTGGCAGGCATGGTACGTCGAGCATGGACGTCCGGTGCCGCCTCATGTATGTCATACTTCAGTATCTGTTAAGTTTTAATAAATTTTTTCATTCAGATCAAATTTAATAATTTATGTGTTTGATTGCAGGGTCCGGCAGAGATGCCGCCACAGCCACCACCTACGGGGTTCGATACTTCTGATATGGAGTCCCTCTCGTACAGTCTCCAGGACTATGGGATATTGGATGATGAGTTCAGCTTGGCACCGAGGGTACCCCAATATGGCACAGAGATGCCGCATGATGGAGAGGCTAGTGGTAGCGGGTCTTATACTCAACCTGCCTTTGGGACTGAGTTCGCCACATCTATCTTCGGTACACCACCGCCAGTACCGACAGTCTCTACGGGCGATGCCTGATCAGAGTCAAAATAATGATGATTTACGTAGGGTTTTGGCTTAGGCTTTGCATATTTTCTCACACTTTTGTTTAATTTGTTAGAGAAAAAGGCTACTGTCACCCTTCTTTATGTTTTATTGCAGAAAACAAGTTTTGGGACTATTTTACACCAAATGGAGCTAGAATCGGGTCAATCGTATCAGTGACGCTCATCGACTAAGTCTCTGTTACGGTCCGTATTGCCTAATACGGACTAGGCCTAGCACAGACCAGAAGATAGCACTGGAAGCACTAAACCCTAACTGTCAAGTTCCTAATACGAACTGTATCACCTGATACGGTCCGCATCCGAAGGCGACTCTTGGGGAATAACTGCCGATAGCTGTTTTCAGATCAGTTTCTTTGCCCCGACTCAACCTACACACGTCCCTCCACTCCTATAAAAGGCCCCTGGGCAGAAGGAATAGTCATCTTTGTAATTAGGGTTAGATTTGATTTAAGAGAGAAGAGAGGAGTGCTTGTAACCATGCCGTTTCGCGGCTAAGTTCCTTTTCTTAGGGCTAGGCAGTAAACCTTGTTACTCTTGATGTTTTGATATATATATTTCTGTTGATTATGATTTTTTGTTGTTGAAAGAAAATACTTTTGTGATTTACTATCTCTTCATTTAACTTTAATGATCTAGTTTGAGTCCGTTAGGGTAGTGACAGTACTTTAATGGTAAGAGAAACTATTTGTATGAATTAGCCTCGTTGAGATTTATTAGGTTTATGTGAAGAAAACTTTAGCGGGGAAATCATAAACCAGACCAACAAAACGCGTACCAAATTCCATCACATGCGTAAAGAAAATCGCAGTGATCTGTGTAGTAATTTGGGGTATTTGAGAGATCAGACATTTGCGTAAGGTAAATCGCAGTGTCCTATGTAGAATCTCGGTGAAAGATCTGTCATTCTTGCGTAACATAAATCGCAATGACCTATGTGGTGTCTTTCATTAAACAACAACAGGAAATCAGACGCAACAGGAATATATTGTCAAAGCGGATTGAGTAGCAATGGTGTGCCGAAATCCTAGGAATTCTCATCTCTATCTTTATTTTAATTACTTTTAATTGCTTCCTAATTTACATTGATCACAAAATATCTCTCAATTTATAGATTTCGTCTAGCCTTTCGAAAGATTGTGATTCGATCGCTCAAAGCATTGAACCAATATTCCCTGTGCATCGACCTCGAATATACTATTCGATAGGATTGTGCGCTTGCAGTCCGAACCGATAGCATTTACGAGTTTATAAATATTAAAAGAAACATTGCTCTCTTTTGAGTGATCAAGCTTTTTGGCGCCGTTGCCGGAGAATAACGGTTCATTGTGCAAGGCCTCGCAAGACGTCCTTGCTTTGACCACTGAATTAATTAATTAGAAATGCCTAGATTTCTTTTTATTTTTTGCATTTTTATTTTTATTTTATTTTTAATTTTGTTTTTCTTTTTATTTTTCTTTTGTTTTTCAATTTTTAGTTTAATTTTCAGATTTCTTTTCTTTTTAGAACACTGCACGCTGGCCGAATCATCCATACGAAGATCCGAGAGAATTGCTAGTAGGAGAGGACAATTCGCTTCTACATCGCCGATAAGAACCAATCATAGTTCTTCATACTGTAATTTGAAAGCGAAGAAGACTCAGATTCGATCAACATGAATATCCCATCGAACGAACCGATTAACAATGGAAGTCAAAACAATGGTGATCATGGAGTTCACGATGCAGCAAGATCCAAACTTTTACGAGACTATTGCATACCGCGCGCGAATGATCCTAATTCTAGCATAAACCCGCCAACTATTACGAACCGTAATTTTGAGATCAAACCTGCTCTCATAAATATGGTTTCGCAACAGCAATTTAGAGGATTTCCACATGAAGACCCACATCTTCATTTGTCAATTATCCTAGGGATATGCGAGACGATAAAGATCAATGGAGTTACCGATGAAGTAATCAAGCTAAGGCTATTTCAATTCTCATTAAATGATAAAGCAAGACCATGGTTGTTTTCCTTACCGGCCAATTCCATTCAAACTTGGGACCAATTGTTTAATGTGTTTATTGCAAAATATTTTCCACCATCTAAAACTTCAAGACTTAGAAAAGCAATTACTAATTTTGAACAAAGGGATGGTGAATCATTGTGTGAAGCATGGGATAGATATAAGGATATGTTAAGGTGTTGTCCACATCATAGTCTAGAAAGATAGTTGATTGTTCAAACTTTTTATAGTGGTCTAAACCCTACCGATAGGTTGTTTATTGATGCTTCTGCAGGAGGAGCAATCATGAACAAGGAACCTGACGAGGCTTACAACCGAATTGAAGAGATTGAAATCAACCAACACTACTGGATCCCTGAGGGCAAGAAGCCAACTCCAGCACCTGGCATACACAAAGTAGATGAAATATCCATGCTAAGTGCAAAGATCGATGCTTTACAACTAGCACTCAACAAGCAGACCAAGCAGCGAACGGTAGCAGCAGTCAATGCTGCAATAGCATGTGGCTATTATGGAGGAGCGCATGAGATGACCGAATGTACGAATGTGACAGAAACTGAGGAAGAAATAGAGCAAGTAAACGCCATCGACAACAGCTTTCAACCTCAGCCCGCCTATAATTCGCACCATCCGAACAACCAAAACTATCCAAATCTCTCATACGTAAACAATCAAAGACCTGCTGCACCTCAACAGAACTACCAACCACAACCCAATTATCAACCAAGGTACAACCAACCACAGCAACCTGACATCACATCACTAATGGAGAGATTCCTAGAGAAGCAAGACAAGACAAACACCACAATCACACACAAAAAAGGCAAATTTCTGGGCCAACCGGAAGAAAATCCTAAAGAGAGTTGCAAAAACATCACACTAAGGAGCGACACAGCTTACAAGGGACCTCCTATGCCAGATCCAACTTCCGATGAGATGCATGCAGAATCGTCACATTCCGAGGAATACGAGCCGCAACAATCAGAGCTGCCCGTATTCGAACTGCAGGCAAACCTTATTGAGGAGCGAAATGACACTGTAGGTGGAGACGAGCGACAAACCGAACCTGAATACATTTCACCACCACCCTACAAGCCACCTCTGCCATTCCCTCCAAGGCCAGCCAAGCATAAGATAGAGCCACAATTCGCGAGATTCATGGAGACGCTCAAGCAACTACAAGTCACTATCCCCTTCACCGAGGAAATTGCAAGCATATCCTCGTATGCTAAGTTTCTGAAGGAGATCCTTTCAAATCGCAACAAACTCCAAGAATTCTCAACAATTCCGCTCAATTGGGAATGTAGTGCGCTCGTGCAAAGCAAATTACCTGAAAAGTTGAAAGATCTGGGAAGCTTCTCGATACCATGCATAATTGGCACGATGAATTTTACGAGGGCTTTATGTGATCTGGGAGCAAGTGTGAGTCTAATGCCAAAGGCGGTGTTTGACAAATTGGAATGTGGAGAACTTTCATCGACACAAATTGCACTGCAATTAGCCGATCGATCAATTCGATATCCTGAAGGTGTGTAGCTGGATGTACTGATCAAAGTTGGGGACTTTTGGATACCTGGAGATTTTGTTGTGGTTGACATGGAAGAAGATAAAAACATTCCAATCATTCTTGGAAGGCCATTCCTCACCACATGCGGAGCAATGATTGATGTTAAGAACAAGAAAATTTCACTGAATGTCGGAAAAGACAAGGCGGTCTACGACATAAACAGAGCTTTGAAATACCCTTCTGACATTGATCGTGTCTTCAATTTGGGTATCATGGATGAATTTGAAGAGGAAGAATATCCATATGATGAATTGGGAGAATCCATGGGTATGGAGGAATTGGACAACATTTTTAGAGGGGAAGATGACGAAAGGCAACTCGAGCAATACACCACCGCTGAACCTGATGAAGCCTACGCTGAAACTTGCGCGAGTTGTGCCACTATCATAACAAAAGAAGAGGAATAATCCCCCAAATCTAAAATTCTGCAGTCCGTGTCGCCTAGCACGGTCAGTAGCAAAGTGAAGAAAAGGGAGAAGACAACCTCTCATCCACAACTCGAGCTCAAACCTCTTCCATCCAACCTCCGTTACGAATTTCTAGGACCTAACCAAACCTACCCGGTGATTGTCAGTTCTTGGCTCGATAACGTTCAATCCAACAAGCTCGTCAACATACTCGAGATGCACCGAAAGGCTATTGGCGACAAAATAGACGACATCAAAGGCCTTAGCCCGACCGTCCCCATGTACCGCATCCTACTTGAAGATGATACAATGGAGAAAACGCAAGAATTAGAAAAGAGTTGGCACACACAACCGCATGAAAACAAGTTTTCCGATCCTCTGTTGACTTCAATTTCTATCAAACCGGAAGAAACTAAAGTTCCAATCATAGAACACAAGGCCTCTTCCAACAGTTCTCAACATTATCACACCAAAAAGTTCTTGGGAGAACTATGATGCGATCCATGGTCGGAAGGTGAAGATAAAACAGTTCGTGGTTCATCCGAAATCTCAATGAAACAAGGGGTCGAGCTAATGACTTTAAACAAGCGCTTCTTGGGAGGCAACCCAAGGCCATTTTTATATTTTTCATCATATTTATTTCTAGTTTATTTAGGACCTTAACAGAGAAACAACTCATATCACCTTTTTCCTATGATCAGGTGAATATATCAGAGGAAGGACTCAATCAAAAACACCACGGAAGACAGGAAAATACCCTCTGGTACGGTTTGTATCAATCAATACGGATTATATTAATGGATACGGGGTGAAAGATGGAAAGTAAAAAGAGGTGGTGAATACGACCCGTATTTCCCAATACGATCTGTATTCAAAGAAGTTAAGACTGAAGGCAGTTATCGGCATAATGCATAACAAATCGGATACGGACCGTATCACCCAATACGGTCCGAATGAAGGCTAATTCGGAAGATGCGAACCCGTTAACGAAGAGACATTTGAAAACCCGTGAGAATCACATCTCATAATTGTTAAATCCTTTGGTTTGAACTCTTAAACCTCTCTCTCTCATCTATTCTCTCTCCCTCTATCTCTCCTCTTCCTCCCTCTTCCTTCCTTGCCGAGACCGAGCCCACCTCCTTGCCGCCGATCACCATCACCACCGCACTCATCACTGCCTCTCCTTGGAACCGCCGCTGCTGCTTTCCTCTCTGCATCATCCGATGCCCCTATAAGTGAATATGATCAGTTCACCCAAGCTATGCAATGGATGAACCTGAATTTCTAAGATCTCGCCACACGCTCGCAAGAGAGCAGCCAGCAGATTAAGCAAAAGGTCGATCAAGCCCGCAACAGTGTGGAGGAGATCCGGAGAAACGTTGACGGGGGTAGGCGCGAGATCTAGTAAGCGCGCTACCTCAATCAACAGTACTACCAGTTCGCCCTTGACTCAGGACTCCAGTACCAGCCACTGCTCTACAAACTTTTCGACCCATCATTCTACAAGGAGATCCAGCGCCCACACCTCCACCACCTCAGGATTGAGGTGCAGTGAGTTGTATCTTTCTCTGGTCTTTTTTACTTCCTTTATTTTTATCTCTCGAGCATTGGGGACAATGCTCAATTTTATTCGGGGGGTAGGAGGTAAATTGACCATGTATCTTTAAATTTTTCGCATTTTATCTTTTTAGGTGCTAGTAGTTTTACTCAATTTTTGACTAGAGTTAGAGGCTTTACCGAAAATCCTAGAATGATTAGATTGAGCTTTTAAGCTAGCTTGCATTTTTATTTTTTTCCTTAGGAATAGATTAATCAAATAGGAATTGTTTTAAATTGAATTAGACTAAGGTTTAGACAATCGGCCATGATACAAAAATTCAGAATCTTTAAAATTGTTGGTGATCTCAAAGTGAACAATTAATTGCTAACCATGAATGTTGACCAAAATCGCAAACTCTAGAATTTTTAATTATTGAGTAATTTATTTTGCAAAGTCTTTTAAGCTTTGATAGTATTTTAGAATATCCATTTATTATAGATAGACCCCTAGCGAAACTATGCAATAATTCCTTGTATGAATGAATACTCGGAATTGTGTGTAATCATTGTGCTTGTGACACAAAAATTATTTTATTTTTCAGAAAAATAGAAAAGTACAAAAAAATCAGAAATGAGAAAAATCCAAAAAAATTGAAAAATCCAGAAAAAGAAAAAAAATATAGAATAAAAGATGGAGGATAAAAAGAGTACGGGTGCCTACACAAGACTGGTTACCAATAGGCTCGAGAAAACCTCCCAAATTTTAAATTTTGTACATATTTAATTTTTCAAAAATATTCACAAGTACCAACACACTTAGTTGTCATACTTTGCTCCAATCAATTGGGAAGGAAAATCAAAATTTATATCATTAGAATTCCTATTGATTAGAAGGGATCCATTTAAAATCGAAGGGAAAATTAATACTCTCAATTTTAAGGATATTTGTGAAGTGGATTGTTCGATAATAATTTTTCTAGGGTAAGCACAATGAGGCCAATCATGGGGTGAATAAATTGTTCAAGGGAGAGGTCATGAATATTTTAGAATTCTAAATTTTTATTGTCATACCAATTGTACCAAACCTAAGCCCTAATTTAATTTTTAACAAGTCCTTGAGATTGTATGGTTTAACCTAGACCAGATCTTTGACTAGCTGGGATGTCGTTGCTTGAGGACAAGCAACAATTCAAGTTGGGAGGCGTGATCAGAGTCAAAATAACGATGATTTACGTAGGGTTATGGCTTAGGTTTTGCATATTTTCTCACAGTTATGTTTAATTTATTAGAGAAAAAGGCTACTGTCATCCTTCTTTATGTTTTATTGCAGAAAATAAGTTTTGGGACTATTCTACACCAAATGGAGCTAGAATCGGGTCAATCGGATCAGCGATGCTCATCGACTAAGTCTATGTTACGGTCCGTATTGCCTAATACGGACCAGGCTTAGCACAGACCAGAAGATAGCACTGGAAGCACTAAACCCTAACCGTCAAGTCCTAACACGGACCGTATCACCTGATACGGTCCGTATCCGAAGGTGACTCTTAGGGAATAACTGCCGACAGCTGTTTTCATATCAGTTTCTTAGCCCCGACTCAACCTACACAGGTCCCTCCACCTCCTATGAAAGGCCCCTGGGCAGAAGGAATAGTCATCTTTGTAATTAGGGTTAGATTTGATTAAAGAGAGAAGAGAGGAGTGCTTGTAACCATGCCGTTTCACGGCTAAGTTCCTTTTCTTAGGGCTAGGCAGTAAACCTTGTTACTCTTGATGTTTTGATATATATATTTCTGTTGATTATGATTTCTTGTTGTTGAAACAAAATGCTTTTGTGATTTACTATCTCTTCATCTAACTTTAATGATCTAGGTTGAGTCCGTTAGGGTACTGACAGTACTTTAATGGTAAGAGAAACTATTTGTATGAATTAACCTCGTTGAGATTTATTAGGGTTATGTGAAGAAAACCTTAGCGGGGAAACCATAAACCAGACCAACAAAACGCGTACCAAATTTCATCACATGCGTAAAGAAATTCGCAGTGATCTGTGTAGTAATTTGGGGTATTTGAGAGATCAGACATTTGCGTAAGGTAAATCGCAGTGTCCTATGTAGAATCTCGGTGAAAGATCTGTCATTCTTGCGTAACATAAATCGCAATGACCTATGTGGTGTCTTTGATTAAACAACAACAAGAAATCAGATGCAACAGGAATATATTGTCAAAGCGGATTGAGTAGCAATGGTGTGCCAAAACCCTAGGAATTCTCATCTCTATCTTTAATTTAATTACTTTTAATTGCTTCCTAATTTACATTGATCACAACAACATCTCTCAATTTATAGATTTCATCTAGCCTTTCGAAATATTGTGATTCGATCGCTCAAAGCATTGAACCAGTATTCCCTGTGGATCGACCTCGAATATACTATTCGATAGGATTGTGCGCATGCAGTCCGAACCGATAGCATTTACGAGTTTATAAATATTAAAAGAAACATTGCTCTCTTTTGAGTGATAAATGCCAGATGGGATACCGACGAGCGGATACTCAGGTACGCCGATGCTGGTGTGGAGACCGATAGAGACAGAGCCTGGCCGAGCGAGCGCCGGGCGAACGCCGGAGTACCGCCTCAGCGATGGTCCCCCTCTCCGTTTTAGTTTTATTTTTACTAGTTTTGTACTATTTATATTTGATATACTATTTATGTTTGGTATATTTGGATTATCCTATATTTCGGTTCTTGTGTATGTGTGCTTTTATGGTACTATTTTTATAATTTACAGATAAAATAAATTATCATGATAATGCTAAACAGAAAATATTACAACATTAAGATAGTAGCACAACATGAAAAATAAACAGAAAAATATATTAAATAGCAAAAATAAACTCATCAAGATTAAACCGACATTTTTATTAATATCCAAAGTTGAATAAAAAATAATGCGGGTTAAAAAAAAAAAGAAGAAGAGTAAACCGGCTAGAAAATGGCCGGTTTAGGGGGGGAGTAAACCGGCCATTTTCTGGCCGGTTTGGACATTTTTCGATATTGGAATGGATTTTGGGCATAAATAATAATTTGTATTAAACTTTGGATATTAATAAAAATGTCGGTAGCTGGTTGGTATGTTGTAATAACTTTTTCGGTAATGAATAGTTATTATATATACCTGAAAAAAAATATGATTTAATCTGCTAATATGTTGTGATATTTTATATATGGCATGTGCCTTGCCATCAATAGATATTGGTTAAATGCTGGGAGTTTGTGTAATTAGATGAAGCCAAATCTTGGCATTAATTTGGTTAATGTGGTTTTGATCAAACATCAAAGCATAAAGAAATAGTAAATGATACAAGTAACAAATGGTGTTTAATGGAACCCAATCTCTACCTGTAGCTTTGACTCTCACTACAAATTAAAAATAGAGAGTACCAAATCTGACTTGTGTGGTACTACAGGCAATTGGTTAGTTCCCTCCAACTCTACTGTCTCTATAGTAGGTTTCTTTAGGTCGATTTATTAATTGGATTGAAAAAAATGACCACAAATTTAATTGAGTTTGGATTATCTTGAAACCTCCTTTGTTCCTTTCTGTTTAATTTTCAAGACTAAACTTCATCAATTAGGCATCTGATTTAGAGTGCAAATAGTTTGAAAAAAGTTTCCTTCAGATTTGAGATTTATTCTCGAGTGCTCACTGAGCTTAAAAATAAAGTGTTATTTCTTATTTTTTATTTTGTTGGACGTCCACTAAATTAAATTTATTCATACATCAGTATTTTTGCAAGCTCTTGATACTAATCAAAACAAAATAGAAATATCATGATCTTTTACGTGTAAATAAAGAAAATTATATATATATTATCTAACAGTATTTTTTTGTTACATTGAGTTTTATATTTTAAGTTATTTTAGTTCTTAACATAGGCATAAAAAAAGCTCAAAAGACAGAGACATTTGAACCCGACATTTTTATTAATATCCAAAGTTTAATACAAATGGCCGGCTTACTCCCCCCCTAAGCTGGCCATTTTCTGGCCAGCTTACTCTTTTTTTTTTAAACCCGCATTTCACCCTATATATACCCCCTTTTTCTCTCTCCTCCTCACAACTCTTTCATCTCATAACCGGATTTGAGCTCTTCTTTGAGGTAATTTTTTTTTATCTAATTTAAATTTAAATTTATTTATTTTAGGATTTAGGTTTTAGGGTTTAGGATTTAGTGGTTAGGATTTAGAGTAATTTGTTGTAAGTTAGTGTAATTAGCATAGTTGACCAATATTTAGGGTATTTTGTCCTTTTTTACCATAATTAGGCTAACTAAGCTTAATTTAGTATAATTAGCACAGTTGACCAATATTTAGGGTATTTTGGCCTTTTTTACTATAATTAGGCTAATTAAGCGTAATTTAGTGTAATTAGTACAGTTGACCAAAATTTAGAGTATTTTGGCATTTTTATCATAATTAGGATAGTGTAACCAGCAAAAACCTCCAATTAACTTAGTGAAAATTCCATTTGGACCTTTGTGTCTGTCAAAGTGGGCTACAGAGTAATGCATATAGGAGATTCAGTTCAAGATATATATTTGGGATAAATCTAGCATAGATTCGAGGTCAAGAAGTAACAGTAGCCGTAAAGGATGGGACTCAAAATTCTGTGCCACTCTGTGGTTCATTTGGAAGCATTAGCAACGAAACACGATGATAATTATAGATGATAATTATAGTTATAGTGGGAGTTTTACTTTTTTTTGTAAAAACAAATTATGAACAAAACACTAAACCAATTATCTCTAAATTAAGCCCTCCTTGACGTGTGACAAATTTAGCCTTCATTAACTATTTCCTTAAAAAACTGTATCTCCTCATTCATTATTATAGGATTTTCTTTCCTTAAGAGTTTTTTAGAAAATAATAATACTCCTCTCACAGACATTACTGTATGATTCTCTTTTTCTAATCGTTAAATTTATAAATTAAATAAATATTTGATAATATTCCTTATTTATATTTCATCATACTTTTAAGATTTTAAATATATTACAAGAATGAATTTTTTTTTATATTATTGAAAATCTATCATTATATGTACTTATAATACCCAACTCCACAAGTATCGAATCTTTTTAATAATTTTATGTTGGTTATATCCATTATTATATTTGTTATACATAATAAAACTTGTTTGGTATAATCAGACAAAAAAATAAAAAAATACATGTAAGAAAAAAGGTTTTTTGAAACACGAATATATCATTTACACGAAGATTTCATACGCCATGTTGTAATATTTTAAAGATTTGTGCTATAATTAAAATTTTTAATTGTGGAACAATTATTTTCTTGTTGGGGAGATATATATACATTTTTTATTTTTTTTTTATTTTTGGGGTGCGGTTGGGGGGTATATGTGGTTCTTGTGCTTTATTAGATAAACAATGCTTCAATTCAGATAATTAAAGGTGATCCATAAAATTCAGTCTGTTTTAAAAGAAACGAGGAAAAGTTGTTAAAATTGACTTTCTAAAAGCTTGATAAATAAAAATAGATTAATTATTGATAGCTTCAATATTTTGCTTCTTTTTTTCTCTATGAAGAAGATAAACATATTAAGAAAGTACATTAAAAAATATATAGGCAATATAAAGTTTACTAATTAAAGGAGCAAAAGAAGTAATTTCTTACCAAGGGCAATTTTGTCCATCAAATTAAAAATTTAATTGCGTTGTCGGTAACAAATTTTATAGTGTTAATATCAGCTCCCATTATATAATACGTACCAATGGGAATTTATCTTTCTCTGTGTTTAATTTAGCTCTCCATCTCTTTAATTTTGGTATACAAATTTAGCATATTTATAGATCGTGTATCAATGGCATCCAAAAAACCCAAAAAAGAGTCGACAACAGCCACCAACGAATCATCTCAAAGCAATCCAAGCATAATCCGCAGGTTTCAATGAATTTAGTTATTTCTAGCTATAACATAACTGGTTTACAATCAATTAAGTAATTAATTAGTTCAACTTTTATTATGTTAGTTCTAGCTATCCACCATCGTCTGACCCTCAGGGAAGCACTGCCACCGATGTATACAGCAGAATCAGGTTTTAGACTTTTAGTTATAATTAATTACTTCTTAAGTTCTAACTATATGCTTAAAAGACCATATTGTTCCATATTGTTATAATTATGTTAATTAGTTCTAGCTGCAAATATATGCCATTAAAGCACTGCCTCTCCTTTTTTGGTGTTTCAGTGGTTTGGCAACCAACGCCGGAAGCTCTGGTGGAGGAAACAGCACCAGGTCTTAGACTTTTAGTTAATTATAATTAATTACTTCTTAAGTTCTAACTATATGCTTAAAAGACCATCTTGTTCCATATTGTTATAATTATGTTAATTAGTTCTAGCTGTCATATATATGCCATTAAAGCACTGCCTCTCCTTTTTTGGTGTTTCAGTGGTTTGGCGATCAACGCCGGAAGCTCTGGTGTAGGAAACAGCACCAGGTTTAGACTTTTAGTTAATTATAATTAATTACTTCTAAGTTCTAACTATATGCTTACAAGACCATATTGTTCCATATTGTTGTAATTATGTTAATTAGTTCTAGCTGCATATATATGCCATTAAAGCACTGCCTCTCCTTTTTTGGTGTTTCAGTGGTTCGGCACCCAACGCCGGAAGCTCTGATGGAGGAAGCAGAGCCAGGTTTTAGACTTTTAGTTAATTATAATTAATTACTTCTAAGTTCTAACTATATGCATACAAGACCATATTGTTCCATATTGTTGTAATTATGTTAATTAGTTCTAGCTGCATATATATGCCATTAAAGCACTGCCTCTCCTTTTTTGGTGTTTCAGTGGTTCGGCAACCAACGCCGGAAGCTCTGATGGAGGAAGCAGAGCCAGGTTTTAGACTTTTAGTTAATTATAATTAATTACTTCTAAGTTCTAACTATATGCTTACAAGACCATATTGTTGCATATTGTTATTATTATGTTAATTAGTTCTAGCTGCATATATATGCCATTAAAGCACTGCCTCTCCTTTTATGGTGTTTCAGTGGTTCGGCAACCAACGCCAGAAGCTCTGATGGAAGAAGCAGAATCAGGTTTTAGACTTTTAGTTAATTATAATTAATTACTTCTAAGTTCTAACTATATGCTTAAAAGACCATATTGTTCCATATTGTTATAATTATGTTAATTAGTTCTAGCTGCATATATATGCCATTAAAGCACTGCCTCTCCTTTTTTGGTGTTTCAGTGGTTCGGCAAAGAAGTCGGAAGCTCTGATGGAGGAAGCAGAATCAGGTTTTAGACTTTTAGTTAATTATAATTAATTACTTCTAAGTTCTAACTATATGCTTAAAAGACCATATTGTTCCATATTGTTATAATTATGTTAATTAGTTCTAGCTGCATATATATGCCATTAAAGCACTGCCTCTCCTTTTTTGGTGTTTCAGTGGTTCGGCAAAGAAAGTCGGAAGCTCTGATGGAGGAAGCAGAACCAGGTTTTAGACTTTTAGTTAATTATAATTAATTACTTCTAAGTTCTAACTATATGCTTAAAAGACCATATTGTTCCATATTGTTATAATTATGTTAATTAGTTCTAGCTGCATATATATGCCATTAAAGCACTGCCTCTCCTTTTTTGGTGTTTCAGTGGTTCGGCAAAGAAAGTCGGAAGCTCTGATGGAGGAAGCAGAACCAGGTTTTAGACTTTTAGTTAATTATAATTAATTACTTCTAAGTTCTAACTATATGCTTAAAAGACCATATTGTTCCATATTGTTATAATTACGTTAATTAGTTCTAGCTGCATATATGCCATTAAAGCACTGCCTCTCCTTTTATGGTGTTTCAGTGGTTCGGCAACCAACGCCAGAAGCTCTGATGGAAGAAGCAGAATCAGGTTTTAGACTTTTAGTTAATTATAATTAATTACTTCTAAGTTCTAACTATATGCTTAAAAGACCATATTGTTCCATATTGTTATAATTATGTTAATTAGTTCTAGCTGCATATATATGCCATTAAAGCACTGCCTCTCCTTTTTTGGTGTTTCAGTGGTTCGGCAACCAACGCCAGAAGCTCTGATGGAAGAAGCAGAATCAGGTTTTAGACTTTTAGTTAATTATAATTAATTACTTTTAAGTTCTAACTATATGCTTAAAAGACCATATTGTTCCATATTGTTATAATTATGTTAATTAGTTCTAGCTGCATATATATGCCATTAAAGCACTGCCTCTCCTTTTTTGGTGTTTCAGTGGTTCGGCAACCAACGCCAGAAGCTCTGATGGAGGAAGCAGAACCAGGTTTTAGACTTTTAGTTAATTATAATTAATTACTTCTAAGTTCTAACTATATGCTTACAAGACCATATTGTTCCATATTGTTATAATTATGTTAATTAGTTCTAGCTGCATATATATGCCATTAAAGCACTGCCTCTCCTTTTTTGGTGTTTCAGTGGTTCGGCAACCAACGCCAGAAGCTCTGGTGGATCCTTTTTTGATTGCCTCTCCTTTTTTGTTTTTTTTCTTCTTCTTTCATTAAATATATTACTTTAATAAGTAACTCAAAATAACTACCTTTAATAGAAATTACCGTGGTCCGATTTACATCAGTAATTGAAATAGTTTATACATTTATAAGTTACCCAAAACACAAAATCTGGTTTTGCATATTATTTCCAACAGCCCACAATCCATAATATTTTAATTACTCAAATTAGAAACATAACTTTCCAAAAATAACTACCCTGCCAATAGTGCCTTTTATATCAAACCCTCTGCCGACTCTCTCTATCAATTGGTTTTCTTCACAGAAATTAGAAAGGAGCCCATATTTGATTCCTCTTTCCTTCGTAGCACCTATAGGAGACCCAAACCGCATCTTCTCCTTTTAAATTCTTGCCGCTTTCCTCTTTGTTTTGTCTCAAACTCTCACACCTCTTTATAGTTTAATTGAAAATAAATTGAACAATGAAACCTTGCTAAAAATCAAAGAGGAACCCATTCAAGTATAGGCCGCACTATCTCTCTCGTCCATTTTCTTCACAGCCACCAAAGGAGTCCCCAAAACCTCCTTTCCTGTTTTCAAAATTCCGCATCAAGGTATTTTAAATTTATGTTATTTTGTTTAATCGATTAGTTTATGATATATATGGCCTATACTATAATTTTTTTAGAATATATTTGATTCATGTACTGAATGGATAAGTAGATCTATGATAATTAGAAATATATTTGTTCATTAATCATCTCAATTGTTAGTAGGAATTAATTTTGATTATAATAAAATATGCAAAGTTTTCTTTTCATTTCATAAAATTAATATCTGACCTGATTTGTGAGTATATTAATACTAAATCTGGTTAATCGTTTGAATGGAGTTTCAATAGTTAAACAAATGTCCGATTATAAATTTGTTACATATGTTGTTATTTTAATAAAAGAGTAGACAAATTTTCAATATATATATCAAGATAGTAGTAGAATGTTTTTATATTTCTAGATAATTAAATAGTCAATAATAAATATATTAGAAACCGGCAAAATATCAACTATTAATAAGTATTCCCTTTGAAATTATATTATAATATGAAAATATTCTTTATTAGTAATAATTTCTTTAGTTATATTAAAACCTGATAATATTCTTTTGATTGTATTTAATTTGATATTCATTTGTCATCATATAATTTGATATATGTATATATTATTACAATAAATTCTGGAAATTTTACATATAGAAATATTTTGGATCATGAAAATTAATTTAGAAACCATGTCTCGTAGCCTAGGTCCGAGTGCCGTAGTAAGGAGTAATATAGAGACAACAGTGAATTATCCCAGGACAACTGGTACGGGTTTCCTGGACATTGTCAAATTGTTACTTACCATTTTGTGTGCATGTTATTTATTTATTTTTGGAATTGTGCATGTTGAATCGAACGATCCCTTTAGCTTATTTAGAAATACAATAGGATTATTCATATCGATCATGAGACTTATAAGTAGGATGTGTTGAGCATGACTTTGTGTAGTGTTAAATGAAATGAATATGGAAGGTAACGGATAAGTTAAAGGAAAGGGGCCAACGTGTGTTGAACATACGTTGGAATGTATCATTGGGTCTGGGTTCGACTAGACCCCTCGATAACGTGGCGTTGGTTGGATTTCCCATCACGGGTCAAGATCTAGCGTAGGGTGGATTCCCCGTCTAGTGAGAAAATCTCTCGTTGTTGATTGGATTTCCGAGTGAGTTGGCGGTCTTCCAATGTTGGTTGGATTTCCCATTGGATTGGTAAATAAATGATTTCACGGAAAACTTAAAAGATAACTACAAAAGTGTGTGTGTGCGTGTGTGATTTAAATATGCATTAGTTAGATTTCATGTGAGTATATAATATCATGTTTGTGTTAATAAGTCAATTTGACAAACTCCGGGATTGGAACTAAATCCCGTACTAAGAGACTGTTCGATCTCTCACCCGTTCCACTTTTATGTGGGTTCCAGGAAATGATGAAGCCGACGAGGAGCACGAATAGGAGGGATGCGGATCAGGAAGTCAACGAGCAGACGGCTCAAGTATCTTTTTATTTTCTTTTAGTTAAACTTTAATTCTCTCTTTGAAAGTGGATACATTGACTAATATGGCAATTATCAGTTTGTTTGCCATGTTTGTCTTGATCTCATGTTGAATGTATGTTATGTATTTGAACTATTTGTAGTTTTAAAAGACTTTGTCTGACTTTAAAAATGTTGCATGAGTATTTATTATTGATAATGTATGTGATGTGCACACGCCTTACGTGTAAATACGTGGCGGATCTAAATGTATGTGATGTGCACACGCCTTACGTGTAAATACGTGGCGGATCTAAATGTATGTGATGTGCGCACGCCTTTATTATTGATAATGTATGTGATGTGCACACGCTTTTCTTTTGGTACGATGTATGGGGATCCTTTTTTATGTAATATATTTTGTTCTTTAATCAACAATTTTTTTTTTACACAGTTTCTTTTTTGTTAAATACTTCATGCTATCTAAATAAATACTTTTATAGGTATGAATTAGCAGCACAAAACAACAACATGCAACAATATATAAACACTACAAAGGTTATTACTTAAAAACCTTTAATATTTAAAACTTTGATTCTAAGTAAAATACTTAATGCTGTCTAAATAATCTGATTTGAAAACATAAATTAACACTTACCTGATATGAAGAATAAATAATTTATGGGGACTTTACAAAATAATTACAAAAGCTAGCTTTAACATAGAATAATTTCCGGGAATTGCGAATTAAAAACCTTTTTACACGGATGTTTAATTAAACGTCCGTGTAAGAATACCTTTCTATACGGACGTTTAATTAAAGGTCCGTGGAGCTCGCATAGCATTTCTACACGGATGTTCAATTAAAGAGAACGGAGTAGGTCCGATGGGCATCGGACCTACTTTCATGTTCAACGATGATGACCGTCCGATCTAATTTAAGATATGCGCGTACGGAAACTGAAACAGATACGAACGAATATTAATCTATTTCGCACGACTTTTAAAGCAAATAAACGGTGATTAAACTCATCGCAAGCAAATACGAACGAATCAGATAAACTTTTTTTCAACGATAATGACCTACTTTTAATATGTTATGTACGAGAGCAGCTTGTGTCCGATGCCCATTGGACCCAAAGTGAGTTCGATGGGCTCTACGACCGTCCGATCTATCTCAAGATCCGTGTGCACATAAATTAAAGATGGCGCGAAATTTCTGGCGGGAATCAATCGTTATGTACGTATTTTTTTGGGGAGCAGCATGGGTCCGATGCCCATCGGACTCAAAGTTGGTTAACGCTAGAACTTTCGCGCCCAGCAGCTTGGGTCCGATGCCCATCTGTTTTACGATTGATTCCCGCCACAACTATCGTGCCATCTTTAATTTATGTGCGCACGGATCTTGAGATAGATCGGACGGTCGTAGAGCCCATCGAACTCACTTTGGGTCCAATGGGCATCGGACACAAGCTGCTCTCGTACATAACATATTAAAAGTAGGTCATCATCGTTGAAAAAAAGTTTATCTGATTCGTTCGTATTTGCTTGCGATGGGTTTAATCACCGTCTATTTGCTTTAAAAGTCGTGCAGAATAGATTAATATTCGTTCGTATCTATTTCAGTTTCCGTGCACGCATATCTTAAATTAGATCGGACGGTCATCATCGTTGAACATGAAAGTAGGTCCGATGGGCATCGAACCCAAGCTCCTCTAGGTTTTTTAGAGTGATTTTTGTGATAATACAAGTTAAAATTCAAAGATCTCAGATAATACAGCTTGATGGATGGGTAAATAAAGATAAAATTCCATCAAAATTTGTTGCACTTGATTAAAGGTTGTAATCTTTGATTTGAACGGTCCCGATCAATCAACGGACTAACTATTTTTGTGCGTCTTCACAATCTCACAAGGCAAGAGTTTATGTTTCATGAAACATAAACTCTTGCCTTGTGAGATTGTGAAGACGCACAAAAATAGTTAGTCCGTTGATTGATCGGGACCGTTCAAATCAAAGAGCATTGCATTTATTGTCTTCCATGAAAGTTTGATCAAAAATTATTTTTATTTACCCATCTATCTAGTTCATTGAAGATTGAAGTATCGTATGGCCACAAACACTTCGTGCTGGATCAAACCTCATACATAATAAATTTTCCAAACTTTTATGTTGGTTACATTCAATGTTCTCCCTTGATCATTTTAAAACAAATGTGGAATGATTTTGTTGCAGATCGACCGTTGATTTTCCGCTTGAAAATGAACGGTCCAAAAATATTTTTACAATTTGAAGGGACATACAATGATGAAAGTTTATAAAAATAATATGTATAAGTATTATTTGGCCATATAAGATGTAAAAAAAATAAAAATATATTTTTTGAATTATTTTCGTATGTACTGTTGTACATGTATTAGGTGATTAGTAAATATCAAGCTTTGTTGACCGTCCGATAAATGAAGAACGGTCCTGATGTCTTCATTTAAGAGGTGGTGGGTAGATTTTCCGCACTCTCTGAGGTAACATAATATTTCTGTTTAGATCTGGTTCTAGATGATGCACAAGATCCTTTAATATTTGTGCATCATAATGATTAGACGGTCGGATATAACCACAGATATTAAGTTACCTTTGAGTTTATGAAAGCCCTTCTATCTCTCCTCTCTGTGGATATATTTTTTCGAATTTCCCTCCTTTAGCTCCCTGATGGGACTCCCAAAAATTCAAACAAATTTTACGAAAATTTTCGCCTAGGTTGGCTTTTCCCCGCCTCACTTTCCCTCACCTTACTTTACACGGATGTTTAATTAAATATCCGTGTAAGATACCGTTCTACACGGACTTTTAATTAAATGTCCGTGTAGCTCGCTTTGCATTTCTACACAGATGTTCAGTTAAAGAGAACGGAGTAGGTCTGATGCCCATCGGACCTACTTTCATGTTCAACGATGATGACCGTCCGATCTAGTTTAAGATATGTCCGCACGGAAACTGAAACAGATACGAATGAATTTTTAACTATTCTGCATGACTTTTAAAGCAAATATACAGTGATTAAACCCATCGTAAGCAAATATTAACGAATTATAAAACCTTTTTCTCAACGATGATGACCTACTTTTATGTTCAACGATGATGAAAAAGATTTAATATGTTATGTGCGAGAGCAGCTTGGGTCCGATGCCCATCGGACCCAAAGTGAGTTCGATGGGTCTATTACCGTCCGATATATTTCAAGATTTGTTCGCACGCAAATTAAAGCAGACGCGAAAGTTCTGGCGTGATCTTAAAGCAGATCGAACGGTCATCGAACTCACTAGATACATGTCCGATGTGTATCGGACCCAAGCTGCATATGTTATGTTATGTACGTATTTTTTAGAGTGATTTTTGTGATAATACAAGTTAAAATTCAAAGATCTCAGATAATACAGCTTGATGGATGGGTAAATGAAGTTAAAATTCCATCAAAATTTGCTGCACTTGATTAAATGCTGTAATCTTTGATTTGAACGGTCCCGATCAATCAACGGACTAACTATTTTTGTGCGTCTTCACAATCTCACAAGGCAAGAGTTTATGTTTCATGAAACATAAACTCTTGCCTTGTGAGATTGTGAAGACGCACAAAAATAGTTAGTCTGTTGATTGATCGGGACCGTTCAAATCAAAGAGCATTGCATTTATTGTCTTCCGTGAAAGCTTGATCAAAAATTATTTTTATTTACCCATCTATCTAGTTCATTGAAGATTGAAGTATCGGATGGCCACAAACACTTCGTGCTGGATCAAACCTCATACATAATAAAATTTCCAAACTTTTATGTTGGTTACATTCAATGTTCTCCCTTGATAATTTTAAAACAGATGTGGAATGATTTCATTGCAGATCGACCGTTGATTTTCCGCTTGAAAATGAACGGTCCAAAAATATTTTTACAATTTAAAGGGACATACAATGATGAAAGTTTATAAAAATAATATGTATAAGTATTATTTGGCCATATAAGATGTAAAAAAAATAAAAATATTTTTTTTGAATTATTTTCGTATGTACTGTTGTACATGTATTAGGTGATTAGTAAATATCAAGCTTTGTTGACCGTCCGATAAACGAAGAACGGTCCTGATGTCTTCATTTAAGAGGTGGTGGGTAGATTTTCCGCACTCTCTGAGGTAACATAATATTTCTGTTTAGATCTGGTTCTAGATGATGCACAAGATCCTTTAATATTTGTGCATCATAATGATTAGACGGTCGGATATAACCACAGATATTACGTTACCTTTGAGTTTATGAAAGCCCTTCTATCCCTCCTGATCTCAGATAATTTTTTTCAAATTTCCCTCCTTTAGCTCCCTGATGGGACTACCAAAAATTCAAAACAAATTTTATGAAAATTTTGGCCTAGGTTGGCTTTTCCCCGCCTCACTTTCCCTCACCTTTTTACACGGATGTTTAATTAAATATCCGTGTACGATACCATTCTACACGGACTTTTAATCAAACGTCCGTGTAGCTCGCTTTGCATTTCTACACAGATGTTCAGTTAAAGAGAACGGAGTAGGTCCGATGCCCACCGGACCTACTTTTATGTTCAACGATGATGACCGTCCGATCTATTCTGCACGACTTTTAAAGCAAATAGACGGTGATTAAGCCCATCGTAAGCAGAGTAGGTCCGATGCTCATCGGACCTACTCTCAAGTTTTAATTTGTAACTGGAAATTAAATAATATAGAGTTCAAGAGCACAAAACATAAAAATACTTCATATATTAATTTCAACATAGGGATAGTTACTGGATACATCATCACTTAATACCAAAACAAAAACATAAAATATATAACAAACATAAGTATCTATCCGTAATTAAAAAACTATTCTTTCTCACTAATTGCCTCCCCTTTTTAATTTTAACATCCGTGTCTCTTACCCTTTCTACACGGACTTTTATTTAAAAGACCGTGTAGCACCCTTCTAGAGATCTAAACCCTAAACTCTTTGCAACTTGCATCCGAGATATTTGAAAACCTGCAATTGAGCATTTTCTTTTTAGAAATACAACTCCACAGCAAGCGATTTCTCCAAATGCTCGACCTTCCTCTCCCAACTCAGATTTCTCCCTCCTCTGAAGGCAGAACAGGCACATGCAGCCTCTCGGGAGAAGTTCTTCAATCTGAGTTGGAAAGGAAGGTTGAGCATTTGGAGAAATCGCAACGAGGGTACTCGGCCTTCGAGAAATAGATAGGTGAAATTGGCAAAGAACTCGAAGCGGTGCGAGCCAAGTCATTTATTATATTGTAACCCTCTTTCTACACGGATATTAACCTAAAAACCGTGTAGAATGAAGGAGAGCTACACGGACTTTTACGTTGAACGTCCGTGTAGAAAGACCCTTCTACACGTATTATTAAAAAAAAGTCCGTGCAGAAAGTAATTAAAAATATTAAGTGAATTTATTTCTTATTTTTTGTATTATTTGAAGTGATAATGAATTATTATATGTATTATTTTGAACTAATATTTGATATTTGACCTAGAAATGTTTGAAATATAAATATTTTTTATTAATATTTTATATTTGAACTAATATTTAAAACCAAATACTAATACTTGTCTGTCCTCAAATGGACTTTTCCAAGTTTGATAAATTTTTAAGACAAGCTTTGTTTAACTTATTTACATGCATCATAAATTCAAATTTGGAAAGTGTAAATGTTCAAAAATGTGAATAGCACAAAAAAGGTTAAATAAAATAGAGTTCAAGAGAATAAAAAATAAAAATACTTCATATATTAATAACATAGGAATAGTTACTGGATACATCACTTAATACCAAAACAAAAACATAAAATATATAACAATATAAGTCTCTATCTCTAATTAAAAAAACTATTCTTTCTCACTAATTGCCTCCCCTTTTTCTCTTTTCAGGAAAATATCTTGCTCGCTTGCCTCCTTTCTTGTTTACATTTTCCCATACTCTCTTGCTTCTTCTCAACCTTAACCAAACTTTGGGATCATCAAACTGACCGTGTGGACCGTAAGGATCATCAGGACCGGAATCCGAATCACCTTCATAAGACTCAGGATCGGATTAGGATTCTGAATGAGAAGAGACTTCCACCACAGGTGGCGGGGGTACATCCTCCCACTGAATTATGTGAGTCTTGAGACCATTCTTCCCGCAGTTAGGACATTTATCACCTCGTCCACATGGTCGGATTATACATGGATTTTTTGGAGGATTGCGATTTGCCATATCTGAATAGCACAAAGTTATTTTCCAAGTAATTCTTAATTTCTTTTGATCAAAATTACTTGATCAAAACGGCGCCGGGAGGAGATTGCCTTTTATACCAAATTTTTCCATTAATCTACACGGATTTTACCTTTAACAATCTGTGTAGCTCTCATCCCCATGAAACCCTAAACTCTTTACACACGGACGTTTACTCTAACATCCGTGTGTGATTACCTTTCTACACGGACCTTCATTAAAAAGCCGTGTAGCTCTCCTCATTTTGTGTGGATTTTAGTTAATAATCCGTGTACGTTACTATTCTCCTCGCGTATTATTAAATAAAAGGCCGTGTGTGAAGTAATTGACAACATTGCGTGGTTTAACTTGTTATTTTTTATATTATTTGTTAGTGACAATAAATAAGTTTACGTATTATTTGAACTCGAAATGTTTGAAATGCCAATATTTTTTTACTGAAATGTAATATTTCAACTAATTTACAAATCCTAATAGAAATATATTAACTGGAAATATTATTTTACTAATATTTAATATGTGAACTAATATGTAAAAACCTTTATGTTGTTTTGAAATAGAAATATTTTAACTAGAATATTATTTAAAAGTTGTTTCCAAACAAGATAATTAAAAAGTTATTTTCTAAACAAAATAAATATTATACATCTCTCTTTTTTTTCCTTTTTCTCTTTTTTCGCTAATTTCACATTACATTCGGCCCATATTCCTTCATTGTGGTCGGATCACAAATAGTTTGCTTCGTCTTGTTCTTCAATTGAGGCTACCTCAGTTTGCACGTCGGTACAAAATGGAGGTATTTCGTCGAACTGGTCATACTCTTCTTCGTCCACGACGTTTTCTACCCCAACAATTCTTCTTTTCCCAGATAGGACGATGCTCCACCTATTATCACTCGGGTCAGTGACATAAAAGACTTGGGTTGCTTGCTTGGCGAGTATAAACGGATCATCAACATACCCAACTTTATTAAAATCAACGAGTGTGAACCCGTCGTTATCAGCTTTAACACCCCGGTCTTCGACCTATTGACACCGAAACAAGGGAATGAGATCAGGACTGTAAATGAGCTCCCAAATTTCCTCAATAACGCCATAATACGACTTTGATGCAAAAACCGGCCAGGAATCTCCGGATCTACTGAATTCTTGTGACGTCGCCACCAACATCACCCCACTATTTTGCATCGTGCTCTTATCACTTTGGGATTTAGTGTAAAATGTATATCCGCTAATTTCATATTCTTGGAATGTTCTAACAACAATTCGGGGTCCTTCACCCAGCAGTCAAACAATTTCATTTACGGGCCTCATATCGGGGTGTGACTGCACCCTTTCTCTCAGCCATCCTACAAATGAACGATTATGCTCGTTGGTAAGCCACTTCTGACTTCTCGTGTAGTACTCTTGTTGAAGGATTGCCATGTGCTCATCTATATAGGGAGCAACATCTGTCATGTGCTGTAGTACCAAAAAATGCGCCTTCTGTAGTTCATCTCTATCAGCAACTACGGCTTTCAACCCAATTGTCCCGACTCCCTGGAGCCTTCCCTCATATCGAGACTTTGGAACGCCAATAGGACAGACACCGGTCATGTAGTTGGTGCAAAAATCAATCACCTCTTCCGTGGAATATCCTTCTACAATGCTACCTTCGGGTCGATGTCGGTTCCTTACGTATTTTTTCAAAATTCCCATGTATCTCTCGAATGGATACATATACCGCATGAACACAGGACCACAGATCTTGATTTCTCTCACTAGATGAACAACAAGGTGAACCATAACATCGAAAAAAGATGGCGGAAAATACATCTCAAGTTGGCAAAGAGTAGCGACGACTTCCACCTCCAAAGAGTCCAGTATTAGAGGGTCTATCACTTTGGAATTTATTGTATTGAAGAAAAAACAAAGCTTCGTAATGGTTTGACGAACGGGCTTTGGTAAAACCCCCCGAATTGCAACAGGAATCATATGTGTCAATAAAACATGACAGTCGTGAGATTTCAGACCGACCAGTTTCAGGTCCTTCATCGACACCAGCTTCTTAATATTCGAAGAATACCCTGATGGGACCTTAATACTACGGAGGCATTCACAAAAGCTTGTTTTCTCTTTCTTCGACATCGTGCACATTGCGGGGGGTAGTAATGTGCGCTTCCCTTTCTCCTGCGGTGCAAGCTCGGGTCGTATTCCCATTTCTACCATGTCTTTTCGAACTTTGATACCATCATTAGTCTTCCCCGGAATGTTCAATAATAAACCAGTCAAACTGTCGCAGACTTTTTTTTCAACATGCATGACATCTATGCAATGTCTCACTTCTAAATATTTCCAGTAAGGTAGGGCCCAAAATATGGACTTCTTTTTCCAAATATTCTTCGGCGGTTTTGTGGCACACTTTCCAAACACAACATCAAGGTTTTTAACACGCTCGAAGACACCCTTCCCATCTAATGGACGATGGGCCACTCCAAGCTCAACTTTCCCGTTGAATGCCTTCTTCTTCTTACGATATGGGTGATTAATTGGAAGAAACCTACGGTGCCCCATAAATACATTCTTTTGACAGTTCTTCAACCTCAGCACCTGCGTATCATCTTCACAAATAGGGCACGCTTTTGCTCCTTTACAAGTGTAACCCGACAAATTCCCGTACGCGGGGAAATCATTTACGGTGCAAAACACCATGGCCCGCAAGTTAAAGGTGTCTTTCATGTACGCATCCCACACCGAGACGCCATCACGCCATAATTTTTGGAGGTCCTCAATTAATGGTGCGAGATATACATCTATGTCATTTCCGGGTTGTCTGGGTCCTTGGATTAGTAATGACATCATTATATACCTGCATTTCATGTACAACCAAGGAGGAAGATTGTAGATGGCTAACAGAACTGGCCAAGTACTGTGCCGACTGCTCATGCTTCCAAACAGACTCATTCCATCTGTGCTCACCACAATCTTGAGGTTTCTTACCTCGGAACTAAAATCTTTGAAATGTCTATCAAAATTTCTCCACTGAGGAGAATCAGCCGGGTGTCTTAGTTTACCGTCCTTTTTGCGCCCTTCTTCATGCCAACGCAATAACTTCACATCTTTGGGATTTGCAAATAACCGTTTGAATATCGGTATTATCGGCAAATACCACAACACCTTAGCCGGAGGCCGGCCCTTTTTGCCGTCGTCACAACCAGTAGTGCCCTGTTCCTTACGTTTATACCGAGAAACACCGCACTTAGGACAAACATGCATGGCCTCGTACTCATTACGGTACAATACACAGTCATTCGGACATGCATGTATTCTTTCGATCTTCAAACCCACTGGACATATCAATTTTTTCGCCTGATATATTGTACGGGGTAACTCGTTGTTATCTGGGAGCATTTCTCCTAAAAGCTTTAATAAGGACGTGAAACTCTTATCGCTCCAATCATTTTCTGCTTTCAAGTTAAATAATTTCAACACAGCTGACAGTTTCGTAAATTTGGTACACCCGGGATACAACGGCTTTTTGGATTCATTAGACAAATATTGAAATTTATCATAATTTTTATCAGTAATTTCATCTTCCACATCATGTAACATGTCCTCCAGATTATCAATACACTCGTGTACTACATTTTCATCGATTTCCGTCTGCAGCTCATCATCATCGTTGCGATCAAGTTCAACATTATCAAAATTTTCGACATTCAAATCATCATCGCTGAAATCAAGTTCAAAATTATCCAAAATTTCTACATTCTCATCGCTCTCTTCACAACGGTTAGAATTCTTATTGGTACAACTACTTTTCCCAAATTCCTCACCATGCATGAACCAACATGTATATATTTTCTTAAATCCACAACAAATCAGATGAGCTCTAATTTCTTCGGAGTCCCCAAATCTTAAAAAAAATTTACAATCTCTACAAGGACACAAAATGTCGGCTTCCTTCATCTTCACTCTATAACTCTCAGTGAATTTTATGAACTCATCAACGCGACCGAAATATTCTTCACTATCACGTCGCAATTCATACATCCAACATCGATCCATTTGTAAATTAAATTAAAAAAATGATTTCAATTAATAATGGTCAACATGTGGTACCAAATTCTAGGCTTACAAAGGGCCGGTTTACAATCCTAACCCACTCTTTGAATATTAGGTCCCATATGTGAACACATATTAGTGATATTTAATTAGTATTTGAGAAAAATTCGGCAGCATTTCCCCTTAACTCCCCAAGTATGCGTAAAAACCACATACTCGTAGGAGCATTAAGGAAACATACCGTCGAACTTTCCTCAATTACTAATTAAATCCCGCTAATATGTGTTCACATCCTAAATGAGACCCAATATTCAAAGAGCAGTCCCAAAACGGGGACTATCCAAAATTAATCCCTATTGGATTAATTTTGGACGGGCAAGGACCTAAAAGCATCAGTAGGGGTCGGTTATTGGACAACAATACACTACTTACACATGATCTAAATAAGTACAAATAAGTAACATAAAATTAGAGGAAGAAAAGGAAAATATATATATATATATATATATATATATATATATATATATATATACACACTAACCTTAGAAAGATAGAGAGGAGAAAATACAAACTTCAAAGATCTCAGATAATACCAGCTGCTGGCCTTTGCAGAAATCGGATCAGCGCATTCAATACAGAGAGAGAGACAGTATTAATTACTTGATAAAAAAAAACGGCGCTGGAAGGAGAAGGCCTTTTATACCAAAACCCTACAAAGACTTTTCTACACGGATCTTACGTTAAGAAATCCGTGAAGCTCTCTCACAAATCATACACGGCTATTTGTATTTAAGAACCGTGTTTATAATGCTAGCCTTTTCTATGAAAATTTATAAAAATCCGGGTTATTATATAAGATAGGAGAATGCGTTTCTACACGGATTTTCAAGAAACAACCGTATACATTTACTTTCTACACGGATTATTCGTTAAGAAATCCGTGTCGCTCTCTAACAAATCATACACGGCTATTTGTACTTAAGAACCGTGTATAATGGTAGCTAATTTCGTTTAGGTTATCTTTTAATTTTGCAAATTCGCGCAGCAAATCCCATTGTTTAGGGATGCTAAAAATTATTATGGAAATTTATAGTTCATTGATGAATAGAATTAAGTTTTCGTGTCCTATATATTTTTTGGGTTTTTTTTTATTTATGGGCTAGTCTTTCTACACGGATTTAAAAAAAAAATTCCTTGTAGCTATTTCGTACACGGATATTCAACTAATATCCGTGACAATTACTATTTGGACACGGTTTTAAGTTTAATATCCGTGTATGTTATCCTATATATTTTTTAATTAACAATTTTTTTCTGGGCTAGCCTCCAGTTTTGCTAGCCAGTTTGCTACAAAATTCAATATTGAGTTTACCCCCAGTTTTTCAGATAATTTGACATCCAGTTTTTCAATTACAGCACAAAAATTATACTTAGCATTACAAAATTCATATTTAGCATTACAAATCCATGTTCAGCAATTACAAAATTCATAAATTCATCTTCTTATTTACAATTACAGCACAAAAATTTACTAAATTCTCTATATTTTATTTAATTACAAGAACATGCTTTATATTTGAAACACAAAATCGGTGGATGGCATACAAACCGGTCAATTAATAAGGGTAAACTAAAAATTCATGTACACTAAATTATACAAAATTATACAAATTCATATTGAGTATTACAAAATTTAAATTGAAACATTATACAAATCCATATTGAGCATATATTACACAAATCCATACTGGGTAGACATATCATTCTTCCTGAGCCTCGATCCCATAATGATTTCATATATAAACTTAAGGTTTACATTTGGTGCCAGTAGCCAGGGTTTACAGAGGGTAATATGAAGATATACACGTTTTAATAAAGAAAGAGTTGAGTAAAAAGTTGGATGAAGGACCTTGGAAAAAAAGGGAAGAGGTGGGATGAAGGACCTTCAGAGCCGGATGAAGAGCCGAATGAAGAGTCGGGCACAATCTTGTCAGCTTCATTCGGCTCTTCATCCGGCTCTGAAGGTCCTTCATCCCACCTCTTCCCTTTTTTTCCAAGGTCCTTCATCCAACTTTTTACTCAACTCTTTCTTTATTAAAACGTGTATATCTTCATATTACCCTCTGTAAACCCTAGCTACTGGCACCAAAAGCGAAGAGCCATCGTTGCTCACCTGAATGTGACATGGTTCTACAAAAAACAACATTATTAGAAACAAGCACAATTATTACATGCATTCGTAAAATAATCACTAAAATAACAATTATACATGCATTACTCTATTATTAGAAACAAGCACAATTATACATGCATCACTCTATTTAATATACTAATTATTTACATTATCTCAACAAATCAAGCATGCATGCATTAATTACTAATTGACCTAAATAAGCAATAATAAGTAACAGAAAATTAGAGGAAGAAAAGAGAAATATATAAACGACTAACCTTAGCAAGATAGAGATGAGAAATACAAATTAACTTCAAAGATCTCAGATCCGGTCGCCTTGTGCGCAGAAATCAGACCAATTCGTATACAGAGAGAGAGAGAGTTTTAATTGATCAAAACAGCGCTGGAAGGAGAAGGCCTTTATCGATAATCAAAACCCTACAATAACCTTTTCTCCACGGATTATTATGTAAACAGCCGTGTAGCTCTGTCAAAGATATCTACACCGCTGTTTAAACAAAAATCCGTGTGCATTTCGCACATTTCTACACGGTTCTCACCATTAATATCCGTGTAGCTCTCTCATGGCTATCTACACTGTTAGTTAAACAACAATCCGTTTACAATTCCTGATAAACGTCCGTGTAGCTCTCTCAAGACTTTCAACACTGATTCTTTAATAAATAATAGATCCCACAGATATTTCGGGCTTCCAAAAAATCTATGTAGCTATTCCACACGGATATTCAACAAATATCCGTGTACGATTACTTTTGTACACGGTTTTTAGTTAAATATCCGTGTCTGATTGCCCTTTATATTTTTTTAGATTTTTTTGTTCTGGGCTAGTCTCTATTTTTGCTAGCCAGTTTTGCTACAAAATTCAGTATTGAGATTACCCCCCAGTTTTCCAATTACAGCACAAAAATTATACTTAGCATTACAAAATTCATAAATTCAACTCCTTATTTACTATTACAGCACAGAAATTACTAAATTCACTAATGAAACATTACAAGAACATTACTAAATTCACTAATAAAACATTACTAATATGCATAAATTCATATTTTATTTAACACCTTACAAGAGCATCTATTATCTTGGTTAGGTTCCAAAGAAATGGGTCATACTAACTTTCAACTAACAAAAAACATTTTCTGAAAATTAAATTATGTTTTAGTCCCAATTTTTGGCTATGTAGAAATGGACATGTTGCAGTGTTCTTACGTTGTTGTTTAAATTCTTTCGGAAACCACATCTTATTCAAAGGGGGTTTGTGTAAGAAATTAAACAATAATGCACTGCAACATGCCATTTCTACACCGCCAAAAACAAGTGATCAAAACATGATTTAATTTAAAGAACATGTTTTATTATTGAAAGTTAGTTTTTCCTATTTCTTTGGAACCTAACCAAGAAAAAACATGTTCTTTGTAAAGTGTCAAATAAAATCTAGTGAAAATAAAAATTAAATGAAATTCATCACATGCTATCCATTGGAAAGTTCATCACAATCTGTAAATAAAAAGAAAATAATTAGTAAGTAAGCAACAATAAGTAACAGAAAATTAGAGGAAGAAACGGAAAATAACATGCCAGAAATGAAGCAATTCACATGTGAAGTCGAGATGTAGGTTATCAATCATATCACATCGCTCGTCTTGATAGATGAGCTCCAAAGATAGCGACTTATCTTGATAGATAAGCGATCTAACATAATTGATAAACCAAAATCAAAATTCCAATTATTAACCGTGAAAATGATTGTCAAAGTTGATCATAAGCGATATGTAAAGAACCTACAATTTACCTATGAATTGAAAAAACTCTAATCTTTCCGTTTGTTGAATTACTTGATCAAAACGGCGCTGGAAGGAGAAGGCCTTTTATACCAAAACCCTACACTTCTCTACACGGATTTATACTTAACAAAACCGTGTACAATGTGCAGTGTATAAAATTGGCAAAACCGTGTATCGATAATCAAAACCCTACAATAACCTTTCTCCACGGATTATTATGTGAACAGCCGTGTAGCTCTGTCAAGGTTTCTACACTGTTATTTAAACAAACATCCGTGTGCATTTTACATATTTCTACACAGTTCTCTTCATAAATATCCGTGTAGCTCTCACATGGCTATCTACACTGTTAGTTAAACATTAATCCGTTTACAATTCCTGATAAACGTCCGTGTAGCTCTCTCAAGGCTTTCTACACTGATTCTTTGATAAATATCCGTGTAATAGATCCCACAGATATTTCGGGCTTCCAAAAAATTACAATAGCACACGGTTTTTGTATAAAATTGTCAAATCCGTATACAATGTGCCGTGTACAATGACCATTTCTGTAGTAGTGTTATTTAAGAATCTTTCTCCGTATTCAATTCCAGATCTCCTTCTCTCTAAAACTCCAATTATCTATTCCTCTCTAAAATTCCAGCACCGTCGCCACCTCTTCACCAAAACTGATCGTCATCGTCAAATCAACCAACGCTCCGGTCAGGCCATTTTCGCCCGGTCAGATTGTCATTGTCATTGTCGGATCTCACATCTATGTCGAGATCGACCACCTCCCATTGGAAGGAGAGACCATCTCTGCCCGGTCAGGCTGCACACTTCCTCCTCGACGGTTCGACGAAACAGATCTGTTTGTTTCTGTGCATGTGTTCTTTCTTCTTCTACTGTTGTTCCTTTTATCAACCTGATCTCTCCGATCAAGGTGACGTTATTTAGAAAGTTGCAATCAATCGGAGCTTGTGCTGTACATAGATTCTTTACTTAAATTTGTGGTGAAATTCTTAGTTCCAATATCATGTTTGACTTTCGGTAGGATTGTTGTTAACAAGGGTTGCAATTTTGTCATTTTCAAGCTTGTAACTCATTTGTTTAGCTATTCACATATTATTTCGCTACATCTCATTGACTCGACATATCCACAAAGCAACAAAAAGAAAAAAAATGATCGTTGGATCATGTCTGGTACATATCCTGGTATGACTGGGCCAACAGTGTACTTAAATCGGAGGGTTTAAACGTAATTTGATTGATCTGTTTTTTTTTTTTATGATTTGAGGTGAATTTTGATCTTGTCGATTGAATTTTCAAGTCACGTGCAAATGCAGACCAAGAGTTTAGATTCAGATGATTTCAACTTTTATATATAAAATTACTGATACATGCTTTATTCTACTAGCGCTCAATCTGATAATGGCACTACCAGTTTTCGATCCCCAATCATGATCTGAGAATTTTGAACAGAAAGAAACTTACAAGATATATACAATATTTTATATGATCTATCTAGTAAGTTTATTAGATCTATACAATATTTTACAGGATCTATCAATTTGAAAGTATAAGGTGGTTGTTCATTCCAATTTGCAAAAAAAAATCATTGGGGTGCTTTTTGCAGTGGATGTTCCTGCTATAAAAATCCATTATTACACCTCAGCTGGTGAAGTTGGAGCATACATGGAATACCACTGGCACACCATGAGATGGCTAAAATAATTTTCGTCCTGGAGGACTTCTAAGTGTTTGTTTCAAAAAATTTCTTTGCAACCTTTTACAGGATCGTTCAACTGGTTTTACAGGATTCTGCCAATGATTTACAAGATTCTGCCATTGGTTTATTTTATAGGATGTATCAGTTATTTTACATGCACTAGTGGAAAATTGCCTATCAGGAACTGTTAAAAATCTTCTATCAGGAACGGAATTGAGGCGATACTGACCCAGGCGATACAAATAGTACCACTAATCAGGATCGGTTAATTGCCGATACAGATTCACCAATCAGGAACGGTCAGTTATTAATCAGCCGATACTAATTCAACAATCATGAACGGTTTAATATTAATAAACCGATACTATATATTACAATCAGGAACGGTTCATATTATTGAGCCGATACTATATTCAGGAACGGTTATTTGGCTAAATAGCCGATACTAATAAATTACAATCAAGAACGGTTAAATATATGAGCCGATTTAATATATCACAATTAGGATCGGCTATTTTAAATAACCGTTCCTAATTGTGGGACAATCAGGGACGGTTCTATATAAATAGCCTATCCTGATTTAATCAGGAACGGTTAAATCATTAATAGCCATTCCTGATTGTCCCATAATCAGAATCGGTTAATTATTAGCAGATACTGATTTGTTTTTAATTTTAAAAAAATAATTTTAATATTTGGCTAGCTACCATATATTTTTGCTGACCTATGAAAAACATCAGGATGTACACAAACACATCTTAAACAAGTTCAACAAATTAATAACACATTCTAAATTAAACAAGTTCAACAAATTAAAATAACACTTCCTAATTAAATTGTATAACTTTTTTGCACTAAAACATCCTTGAAGAAAAATTTACCCCATACTGATCGGATGTAGTCGATGTTTGTTTCGTTGTAACTTTGGGGAACTCCTGCATTTTGCAAATGATAGAAGGTTATTAAATTACAACTACAATTTTAATTGCGTAATTGGCAGCAACATTGAATATGCTAACAATATAAAAAAAATATGCATACCTTTAAGTTTGGAAAAACTCGAGGAAGTGAGTTATTATGTCATATACGAACAACATGATATAATATCCACATTCCCAACCGCCGAGTTGTTGTGGACACTGTGTTAAACAACAATTAGATTTAAAGACAATATAATAATAATAGCAATTCAAGTATCGCACAATATAAAAGCACATCAATAAAAGCATAATATAATAAAAAAGAACACGAAGCACATCACTTAAATACACACAAAATAGTCAAGCGACCTCGAGTCGATTGAGGCTTAAACTTAGCAATTTTCTCTAGCTATGTAGATCATCTCTAACCACATTTCCTCAATATTTGCAACTAAGTCCCTATGACTAATTTAATAACCTTCTACTTAGCAATTTTCAAATAAATTATAGATTCACTATAATTACCTTGCAATGCACCACCTTCAAGGTAGCGTTTTTTTTCAGGTCCTCCATAACATCTATCCGTTCGGAAGGGACTGTTAAAATATTATTACAGGGAATAATAATCAATACTTAGAAGAATTTGTTTAACATTTTGAAAATCAAGAATTCGCAAGTGTAAAAAGAAACCTTTTGAAGCTATATATAAAATTCAAGTTTGAAAAACTTACTCCGCAAGCGCCTTGATGATATGTAGAATTCTTGGATGTTTGGCACCGGAATCAAACACATACAAAGTGCTCTCTCTTGCCATCAGCACAACCAATACCCAATGATCTCCGTATATTAGGAATCACACGAGTTATCTATGAAATGAAAGAAATTGAAATAAATTATATAAATAGAGAGAGAGAACTAACTGCCGATGATACGGTATGAATATAATTTTCTAGTCTCGATTTTCTCTCAATGATGTCCTTATGTATTGATCAGCAAATTCTCGGTCTTGATTAGCACTCGTCAAAAACCTCCCACATGTTTTCTCGGGGTCCATAAAACCAACAAGCTCATTAGGAAATTCTTCCTTATAATATTTGTGCACCACCTACAAATAATGGCATAAATGTCATTATTAGTAATTTGAATTAAAAGTAATAAATATTTGCATTATTACAAATATTAATTCACAGCATGAAGATCTGAATAATTGGTGCAGGGAGCCACGTCTCTGGTGTAATTAAGTCCTTCAAATCATCTGCATGAACAAATATGGGGTCCTCGCTATGAAAAAGGTCGACTGGCAACTCAATCATAAACTCGTTGCCATCTTTCTTCAAAAACCGATCACGCCGATTCTTGAAAACTGGACCCAGCTTGTCAAAATTGAGACCATCAAACTTATTGTACTGATTTGGTGTAAACAAATCAGTGTGAACTGACTTTCCACTTGTAGGAACTTGTAACTCTTTGCGTGGTTTCTGCAAATTAGATGATGAAAAATCAAATTGTTGCTCTACTAGTTACGAAAGTGTAAGTAGAAGAATTTGTAATTAAACATTTTTTACCTCATCTGAAGATATCAAATCCTTAAGCCATGCAGTGAAACTAGAACGGGCTGATCGAAGAGTTTCCACCTCACCATTTGGTAAGGATACAGGGGTATCGTCTTCACCCGCAACATAATCATCCACCATTACTCTCGCATGGTCGGGCGGTACAGGTCTACTGTGAATAACTGAGCCTTGTGATGATGGAAGTATTGTCCCAACGGCCACTTGAATCTTTTGGCCATCCCGAACCAAGTGGAGTTTGCATTTGCGTTCTTCCTTTAATGACAAATATAAACTAAGTCATGTCATGGTATTCTATTGGTTATTCACATGAAATGAAGATTGGATTACCTCAATCAAATCGAGAAAATGTGGTGGTTGCACTGACGGGCAGCTACTCTGAATAACTTGTAGGCTAGTTACGAGTGTGTTCCCCGTGTTCATATGTTGGCCCATCAACATTGTCATCTGCCTCATGAGAGCCTCTTGTTGCTCTAAAAAAGATTTCATTCTCTCCTCTACCTTCTCCTCTACCTCTCTAGCAATTCTCTCTTCGATATTCGTCTCAAACTCTGAAGAACGATGTCTCTTTCTTTTTCCGACCCCATGATAAGTTTTTTTTATACCCACAAGAGATCCAACACCTCTCACCCTCCCAGGATGTTCTCGATTTGGTAGAGAACTTCCTAGAATATCGTCGTATTGGTCGGTGGTCATCATTCCTTGATTGAAAGCCTTTTGTTGTTCGTCCTGATATCAGTAAACCAAAGACAATAGGTTATAACATTTTAAATTCAAATTGAATTTAAACTTAAGAAAATTTCAACCATGTACTCACAATTGTCTTGATCATGGCTTATGTTTCCAGGTTAGGATAGATGCTTGCCCCATCTGACACCTTCTTCTCTCTTGCGAGCTTTCATGGGACATGCCTATGTTGAACCGACATATCAACAAGCTGGTCTTGTGACAACCCACTAGTGCAACCTTGAGATGACAAATCACTACTTGACCCCTCTTTGGAAGCAATCTCCGTCAAAGCTTCTTTAAGTCTCTTCTGGAATTTCTCACCACTATAACCTCTAGATCCCAAGAAATGCGGGTACATGTTATTGGATTGATTCGCCTTCCCTATTTTACTTAGTTCCTATAATTTGAACAAGAAAACAATTTGCCTTAAGAAAACCAAATGAATTCTAAATAAGCCAAAAGAGATTAATGATAGACCTAAATTATATACATGTTTGGTTTGGTTTTTATCACGAAATAACACCAAATATCTTGTATTTTAGTAGATCTAGTTACTGCGTTTGTTTGCTTTAAAATTGCAGAAAATGAAGAAATGGGAGCAAAATGCGGATGCATTGAGACAGTGCTGCCGCACTCAGTACTTAGAGAAATTCAGAGCACAACACAGGAATCTGACTGAGCAGAATACGGACGCACTACGACAGAGTACGGCCGCACTCAGTACTTAGAGAAATTTAGAGCACAACACAGAGGAATTTGACTCCAGTGCGGCCGCACTGACCTAGAATGTGCCCGCACTCAGCTATCAGAAGCAGAAAAGAAAGAAACCGACCCCCTGTAGACGCAGTTAGGCCGCACTCTGGTCGCATTCAGCCTAAAAAGTTGATTTTTGACGGTTATTCTATCTGATTAGTGGTACTTGACAAATGAAAGCTTGTGAATTTAAGTAGTTACCATTAAGAAATAAAAATACCTCAAATTCATCCGATTGGTGGTACTTGACAAATTCTTCCCAATCTTCTTGTGTAATCGCAGTATAATCTTTGAAGAGCGTCTTATCCTCCTTCATGTAATCATCATACAACCTATTTCTGAACTTTCTGAATGCTGCAGCCATACGCATAGTGACCTCCTTCTGCATAACATCATCGTCAGGTAAATTCCAGGCCAACTGCGAAATATTGAACATCAATCAGAAGTTAGTTAATATCAAATGAAAGCTTGTGAAATTAGTTTCATGTTATTTACCCTGATTTCATGCCAAATATTCTTCTTAATTTGATTTGGTACGTCAGACCACTATCGATGGCGTATTGAAACTTGGGCTCTCACTAACATCCCAAGTTGCGTCGGATAACTTGTTGTTTGTTCGTTTATAATGGGCCTCCCAAGTTTATCAAATTGAACCTCCTTGTTGGACTTATTAACCACACGAGTAAGTTCCGTAGGACCTCTTTCTAGTTTCTTGGCCGGCTCACTATCACCACCACCACTAGACATGACTGAATATGGAAATCACTCAATTAAAAAGACTTATTTTTATAAATAAACAAGTTACAAGAATATAGGTTCCTAAATTGAAATTTTTGCATGAAGTACCCAATCCAATAACAGGTTCTGTAATGCCTAGATACCCAATCCAATAACAGGTTCGTGTATTATTTGCAATTTTGCATATGAGCCGATACTAAGTATAATCCAAAAGCTAAGTATAATCCAATAACAGGTTATACATCCAATAACAATATAATCCAATAAGTATAATCCAATAACAGTATAATTTTGCATATGAGCCGATACTAAGTATAATGCAATAATGTAACAGCCGGTAAATTTTCATATTATTTTTTTATATTGGACTTTATTATAATATTACAAAATTATAAGGTTTAAATAGCAAAATGCAAAATTTATAAAAATAAACAGCCAACGTGGCCTCTCTTGCCACGTGGCTCGTTGCATGAAAACCACCTCTCATTTTTTTTTACCACCGTTTAAATTCTCTTTATAAAGGATCATTCTCTCTTTAATTGATTAGAATAAAAAAAAGGTGAAAATTGAAAACTGAAACCGAAAGAGATGAGAGAAAATGAAAAGAAATAGTTTGGTATTGATTAAGATTTGATTTCATGTCCGATTGGAATTCCGACTACGTCGCGTTGATTCTGAACTGTTGATTGAAATCTGATTTGGATTTCTGGATTGATCGCTATCAGGTAACCGGACATCTCTATAATCTGTGTTTTCATTTTGGTTGGTTGAATTGGATATTGAATTGGATATTGGATTATGAGGCATATTTTAACGGGATAGCGGGTTTGAGGTTCGAATTTGATTGTGAACTGATGAGAATGTGGGAATGGTCTGTGTGACAGACATTCCAAATACTGTGTGACTTGTTTTACTGATAACCTAGACCGACGTGCTATCGCCGGTTAAAGATGCATGCATAATTTGATTTGAATTTGTGTGGATTAATCCAGTCTGTTTGAATGGTTGTTTAATTAAGCCAATTATAGAGAAGCTGCGTCGTTAAATAACCGGTTACTGAGCTTTGTAGCTTACGCCGTATTGTTTCTTTGTGTTTTTTTTGTTTGTGACGTAGGTTGACGGGACGAAGGATGGATGTGAGGGTGCCTCTCATGTCGCGAGCCCCAGCCCGGCGGCAGGGTCGTGACAAAACAGGTTATACATCCCAAGTATAATCCAAAAGCTACAATTGTGAAAATAAGTAGCAAATCAGAGAGAGGCGATATCGGATAAAACCATTAAGATTCTAGTACCGTATAAAACCAGTTACTACTGGTACCATCATACAAAAGCATTTTTACCTGGAAGAGGAGACGGAGGAGCAGAGAGACAGAGAGGAGAGGCGGAGCAGAGGAGACAGCGGGGTGGAGGAGACAGACAGGCCAGAGAGAAGAGGGGAGCAGAGGAGACAGCGGGGCAGAGAGGCGAGCGGCGCCTAGAGAGAGAGAGATCGAGCGGCGCCTAGAGAGTGAGCCTGAGAGAGAGAGAGCACCGCAGCATAATTTGAGTGAGAGAGATCGAACGGCGCCTAGAGAGTGAGCCCGAGAGAGAGAGTCGGAGTTAGATCTTAATTTCAAAATGAAAATGAGAAGCGGACCATGAAATTTGAGAAGCCGCGAAATGAAATGAGTAGCGGAAATGAACTTTTAGGAACGGCTATTTAGCTACAACCAATCCTGATTTTTAACTTTTTGCATGTTTATTTTTAATTTTATTAATTTTTTATCAAAAAAATAAGTATTTCTTGCATTTTTTGTATTTTTTTGACAGCAATACATGAAAAAAAATTATAAATGAATATTTTTAATTTTTTTATATGTTATATGGCTAAATAATCCTTACCAATATCAGTTTTATAGACTTTGATCATTATATGTCCATTCAAATTTAGAAAACATTTTCGGACCGTTCGTTTTCACGCGGGAATTCAACGGTCGATCTGCAACAAAAGGTGTCCAAATCTGATCTAAAATGATCAAGGTATAACATTGAATGTAACCAACATAAAAGTTCGGATGTTTTACTATGTATGAGCTTCGATCCAATACGAATGTTTATGGCCATACGATGCTTCAATTTTCGATCAACTAGATGTATGGGTAAATGAAAAAAAATTATCAAATTATCATGGAAGACAATAAATGTAGTGCTCTTTGATTTCAATGGTCCCGATCGGTCAACAGACGACATGTTTACGCGCGCCTTCATTAATTTAGAAAGCAAGAGTATATGTTTCATGAAACATAAACTCTTGCCTTGTGAGTTAATGAAGGCGCACGGAAAATATGTGTCTGTGGTTCGATCGGGACTGTTGAAATCAAAGAGCACTGCATTTATTGTCTTCCATGAAAGTTTGATAATTTTTTTTTCATTTACCCATCCATCTAGTTGATCGAAAATTGAGGCATCGTATGGCCCTAAACATTTCGGCATGGATCGAAGCTCATACACAATAAAACTAAGTAACTTTTATGTTGGTTACGTTCAATGTTGTACCTTGATCATTGTAGATCAGATTTGGACACCTTTTGTTGTAGATCGACTGTTGAATTTCCGCATGAAAACGAACGGTTCGAAAATGTTTTCTAAATTTGAATGGACATATAATGATCAAAGTCTATAAAACTGATATTGGTAAGTATTATTTAGCCATATAACATGTAAAAAAATAAAAATATTCATTTAGAATTTTTTTTCATATGTGTTGCTGTCAAAAAAATGTAAAAATTGCAAGAAAGAAAATCAAAATCGGCTATTAATATAACCGTTCCTGATTGTCCTGATTTTAATTGTTTCATGTTATATATCAAATGAAAATATTCATAATGCAAATTTATAAAATTAATAATTAACTAAAATGACAAAAAATCTACTGATTTGTTTTTAATTTAATAGCCAGCTACCATATATTTTTGCTGGCCTATATATAAAATAAATAATTTACTAAAATAATCTAAAAAATTTACTTATAACAAGAAGCCTGATTGTCCTGATTTTAACTGTGTTGAATGCTTTCTTTCTCTTTCGGTGCGTGATTGGCAGGAAGAAATCTACGATGACCCATGTACATATTTTTAGAGGAATTAGGTAACCACACATTGACTGTATCGTCTTGGCTAGGGCACACTTTTTCTCCTTAACACTATAACTTGACAAATTACCATACGCCGAAAAATCATTAATGGTGCAGAAAATCATGGCCCGTAAAGTGAAATTCTCCTTGCTATATGCATCAAATATCTGGACTCCTGAACACCACAATTTTTTTAAGTCATCGATCAATGGCGCTAGATACACATCTATGTCGTTTCCGGGTTGTTTGGGTCCTGATATTAATAAGGTCATCATGATGTACTTGCGTTTCATACATAACCAAGACGGAATATTATAAATACACAATAGAATCAGCCAACTGCTATGCTTACTGCCAATGCTACTGTGCGGATTCATTCCATCTGTACTCAACCCAAGCTTTAGGTTTCTTATTCACCGCCAAATTCAGGAAACTTTCTGTCGATATTTCTCCACTGAGGAGAATCAACGGGGTGTTGTAATTTTTCATCCTTTCCGATTTTCGGCATGCCATCGCAATAATTTCGCATCTTTAGTATTTGCAAACAAACGTTTGAATCTCGGCATCACGGGGAGCAGGAAACTTTCTGTTGATTTTCTCCACTGAGGAAAATCAGCGGGGGTACTGTAATTTTCCATCCTTTTTCCAGTTTTCGGTATGCCATCACAATAATTTCGCATCTTGAGCATTTGCGAACAAACGTTTGAATCTCGACATCACGGGGAGGTACCACAATACTTTTGCCGAATGTCCATTATCCAATTAAAAATCATCACTCTTATTGTTGGTTACCTGCTTTGTCCTGTAACGTGATACACCGCATTTTGGACACTTGTGGACATCTTCATACTCATTTCGGTATAATATACAATTATTTGGACACGCATGTTGATCACTCAAAAGAGAGCAATGTTTCTTTTAATATTTATAAACTCGTAAATGCTATCGGTTCGGACTGCAAGCGCACAATCCTATCGAGTAGTATATTCGAGATCGATCCACAGGAAATATTGGTTCAATGCTTTGAGCGATCAAATCACAATCTTTCGAAAGGCTAGACGAAATCTGTAAATTGAGAGGTGTGTTGTGATCAATGTAAATTAGGAAGCAATTAAAAGTAATTAAAATAAAGATAGAGATGAGAATTCCTAGGATTTCGGCACACCATTGCTACTCAATCCGCTTTGACAATATATTCCTGTTGCGTCTGATTTCCTGTTGTTGTTTAATGAAAGACACCACATAGGTCATTGCGATTTATGTTACGCAAGAATGACAGATCTTTCACCGAGATTCTACATAGGACACTGTGATTTTCCTTACGCAAATGTCTGATCTCTCAAATACCCCAAATTACTACACAGATCACTGCGATTTACTTTACGCATGTGATGGAATATTGGTATGGGCATTTTGTTGGTCTTGTTTGATGGTTTCCCCGCTGAAAGGTTTTCTTCAGCATAAACCTAAATAATCTACAAGCGAATGGCTAATTCATACAATAGTTTCTCTTGCCATTAAAGTACAGTCATACTAACAGACTCAAACTAGATCATGA
>JAJGRW010002647.1:0-15731 GCA_025461045.1 Carex parvula | reverse complement strand
TTGCTAACAAAACCTAAACAATGTTTAGATTTTACATTTGACTGCATAACTAAAAATTGCCCCAACTTAAGTATTTAGATTTTACATTTAGAACAGACCAAATACGAAACCAATCAGATGCCTAGGGCATGGTCTCAGATACAAAAAGAGTTGCAACCAGATTTGTTAATATTAATGCAAAAGAGTTGGGTACAATTTGGTCATCATATGCTTGATATGACCTCAGTGCAACAATTAGGTGTTTTTAGCAGAAAATTAAACACAAATTAGATATCAATATTAAACACAATAAATGTTATTCTAAATTGTCTTCTTTTATTTAGATGTCAATTGCAAATGAAAGAAATGTTTTCTACAGTGTCTTCTTTTATTTATTTGTTTGTGTTTAAAAATTAAAAGCAAAAGGCCTGAACAGACATAAGATTACCTTAGCAACATGCTCCAAGGTCACAGCTTGCACCACAATACCATCTAAGCTTGATATCGACAAACCCGCTACTCCCCTGAAGTGCAAAACACTGACCCGGTTCACCGAAACTCGGCTCGAGCACCTTCTGCGCATTGGAGTGCACACTGCCCCTCCACTTTGTCCCAAAAAAGCCTGCCTTGCCTCCTGCAGTAAAGGGTTCAGAGTGCTTCACTACACGGGCCCCACCTGACCATAGTGCGTAATCAACAATCCCCAAGCCATCTGCCGCATGCCTCTCAACCTCCCTCTCTACCATTTCCTTAGCAAACAGTCTCATTTCATCTAACGAGACCTTGTTCAAGCTCAAGTCAGGTGAATCTGACATGCCTTTGTGGTTTCTAAATTCTTCAACAAATTCCTCAAAATCCTTTCGGGAAACAAAATCTGTCTCTGTAAACTCATTCATGATCTGGTCCAGCCGGTCAGTACGTCCTTCAAGCTTCTTAATCTCAGATAGTAAAGAAGTACTGGTTTCTTGTACTTGACTAAGAATATTTTTCTGGGTTTTTTCAATCTCAGTGTCAATTTTCTTATTTACAAGATCTACTTGCACTTGAAGCATTTTTGTGGTTTTCTTCAGAGAAGCCTCAACTTGAGAAATACGCTCTTCAGGGGTGGCAGGCCCACCTAACAGAGGCTTCCCCTCCTTCAACTTCCATGCAGCATTGCCAAGCCAAGAAATCAGCATGACAAAGACACAACCCTTGACCAACAAATTGCTGACAATCTGCCATGTGGATTTCCCTTGTCTAGACAAAGGTTTCTTGCGCCGCAATACATCTGCTTTGTTCAATTCAGGAGAGTTGATGAGTCGTTGACGATCAATGACAGACTCACCACGGATCGTGTGGCTCAGATCACGTCCAGATACCACCCTTGTCTTGTCAGTTTGTGGGGTCCCATTGTTTCTGGTTTCTTGGTCATGGCAATGATGCGCTTTCTTGCCTCAAGATTGGAGTTAGAGTCAAGACTCAGTTGGTGATTGTTCGGGGTTGAAATTGGGATTGCCGCAGTTGAGGCTGACATTGCTGCTGCTGTTTTAGTCTGACCCCTGGAAATATCTAAATTCGTCATTTTTACTAGACTAAACTGTAGAATTAAAGTTCAGTACAATGCATGAGAAAGAAAAGGGCATTAAATGAAACCAGGAGGCTGAGTGGAGATATACCAATGTTAGAGACTTCAAAACATGGAAATTTTGTATATAATGAAGTCCTAGCATGTCAAAATACAGAATATATTCTAGTATTGAGATGAATAAAAAAATTTACAATTACTGTACTGACAAGAAAGAGATCCAAGTTTGCCCAATTGCAAGAACTAGACAGAAATTGCATACAAAAAAATTGTAATCCAGTGCAAAGAACTGACCCCTGGAAATATCTAAGTTAATCAATTTTAATATACTAACCTGTAGAATTTAAGTTCATTACAATGCATGGGAAGGAAAAGGGCATTAAATAAAACCAAGAGGATTACTCGAGGCGTACCAATTTAGAGACTTCAAAACAAGGAAATTTTGTATATAATGAACTACTAGCATGTTAACATACTGAATTTATTTTATTATTGAGATGAAGAAAAAAAATTACAATTACTGTACTGACAAGAAAGAGATCCAAGTTTGCCCAACTACAAGAACTTGACAGAAATTGAATACAAAGAGAAAAATTGTAATCCAGTGGCAAAGAATCAACATCAAGATTGTAGTGGTAAGAGGTTGAAAATGCACTTAACTAAGACAAAGCAGGAAACCAAGGTTGAACCAATTACAAGGAAAAACACAATGATTGCAACACATGAATTAGTTTTTTAGTCAAGCATACATGTCTATGACCCCAATTTGACCAAATAGTAACTTCAAACAATACTTTTACAGAAATGGAAAAGGATACCCAATTCTCATATTAAATACGCTTAATAAAGAATTATTAAACTTACCACAACTCCACAAGAAACGACGCTTATGCAACAAATTACCTACACAGATTGCAAGAACTAGCACTTGCAAAAAATAATAATAAATAAGCGGATCTACTTCTAATCTGGTCATGCATATTGCACAAGTACGGGATGAAAAAGGCTAGTTCACCAGATTTTCCAAATTCCACTCTATACCCAATAATATTGATACAATTCACTCAAGAAAAGAAGAGGGTACACATCAATCAGTTCCAAGTCAATCAAAAGAATAAACATAAGTGTAAAAGGAGAAAATCTTACCACGAGAGGCGACAACAGATACGAAGCGATCTGGGAGAGAGCTCTAGGCACGGAGAGAAATCCAACCAGTTGACCCAGAGAGAAGCGAAGAGATAGATGCAAACCCTAGGTGAAAAAATGGAGGGAGATGGAAGAGGAGAAATGGGGGGAAGCGGGGAAGAGACGACCTAGCACCTTTTGGAAGAACCCTTTCAAAATCAGAAGTTGTGATATGAAAAAGAAAAAGGTTAAAATTGAAATGTGAGACCTGAAAAAGATGCTAGAAAAGAAGAGTCCTGACAAGCGCCTAAAATTTCATTTTTTTTTTTTCGAAATTACCTTGTAAGAACTGTAAATATTAAGCATGCATGTTCGAATTTCGTCTTTGAGATATTTTAGATTTGTATTGATTATTAAACTGTAAAGGTTCAGAATATATTGTACAGAAATATTGTTTGGCTATACGAGGAATTCAGATATGAGATATCCTGTAGAAAATTCATTGATGTATGCAGCGATCACTTCACAGTTTTTTTTTTTATAATTTTGATAATCTTTAAAATAAATAAAATTTAAAATTTAATATTATACATGATTTGTATTATCCACATATTATTCTTTAATATAAGATGAAATTTATTGTATGTTTTATTGCGTATCAAGTTATTTTAAATAAACGGTTCCTAATGGTGATTTATACTTCATCAAAATAATACTTAAATTGTATGAAATCTGATTAATAACCTATCTATATGTCCAATAATATAATATATCTACAAGTTTCTATTTTAAATTTTTATTTAAATTATTTTGAAAATAATTATAATCTATACAGTGTTGAACAGTTGTAACATTATTTTTTTTAAAGAAAAAAATTGTATGCATTTTTTTGCTTAGCGTGCTTCTACTACCAGTTTATGATCCATCCTAGTATCCATCTCGTCGACATCCTAGTATCCTAATTTAATCGCCACTCTCTCGGCTCCTCCGTCATGCCCTGCCCCTCCACCCCTCCTCCGCTCGGTACATCTTGTCTCACTTCATCTGAACAGATGTTTCCGTCTAACAGATTCAGTTATTGTTTGTCATTCCGCGTCCGCCTCACTCTATCTTAGCAGGTGCTTTCATTCAATGGATCTGGCTACCGTCCTCCGGTCCATCTCGCCTCACTCCAATCGAGCAAGTCCTTCCGTCTAACGGATATGGCCACTGCTCTTCGTTCCGTCTCGACTCTCCAGATTTAAATAGAAATTATGTGAATTCGCTCCACATCTTCCGTAGTCTCTACTATATTACATATAAATAAGGTATGTGGTATGATTGATGATGACGAGATACGCTGATGTTGTCTCCTTTCCTCCTTCCCCTTCTTCTTCTTCTTCCCTTCCTATCTTCTTCCTCTTCTTCCCCTTCTTCGACCTTTTCCTGTCTTGTTGTTTAAATATGAATAAATCAGGCACAAATCTCTAAGCAAGAAGGCTCCCCTGTATCCCTCTAGCTCGCAATGACTCCACTAATTACTATTTGTGCTAATGATAAAAGGTACATGCTGGCTCACTGCCTATCAATCTGAGCAAAGGCACAAAAAATCATGCAGATCGCTATCTACCAGTCTGAGCATGACGATCTGAAGGCTCATCTTTTGCAATCAGAGAAGGATTATATTTTCTGTTTTTTCTTGGTCTAGCTTTATAAAAGAAGGTTCAATTGTAATATTTTATGTACTAGTATGATTGTTATATTATGCTTACGGTACTGAGACGAACTGACTGGTGGGTGTAATCGGTTTTTATTCTAATTAATGAAAATACTTACGGATTATTAATTAATTAAAAAAATAAAAAGAACTTTTGGTTGAGCAATTCATAGGAAATAGGTGTAACAATAAAAATTAAGGTAAATGTTTTCATTTTTTTATCCGTAATAATTAATTTTGGGGTGCTTAGTATTTAAGTTTCTTCCCGAATAAAATGAAAGAAGAGATTCCTAGAAGGAATTTTCAAAAGCAAATGAATATAGTGAAAGGAGCAAATCCAGTAGTACGTATTGTGCTCACTAAGAGAGTAGTAGGTGAGTATAACTTTAAAAAATTTATTGAATTGATTTCAAATGACAAATTTAAACTGTTGATGTCCAACTACTTCACGAGTAATGCTTGTACATGTCAAAATTTTCAAATTTTCACAATGAAGTTTTATAAGTTATTATAATGCATTCATTTTTTATCAGTTTTTTTGGCCGCTTGACTTTGTACTAAATGAATTAAAAAAAATTAAAATATTTGCTATGTACACGCATTACTTGTGAAGTAGTTGGATTTCAACTGTTTGAATTAATCAATCTTATAGATACTTGAAGTTGTGCTCACTAAATCCTTCTGGTAAGCACAAACACTAGCTTTGCTTCACTAAAAAAAGACTAAGTAAAGTTGAAAGATTTTTTTACAAACTTTTAGGTTGAAAAGGAGGTTTCCCAAAAGAATATCAAAGTCCTTCCATCTTATATTACAAAATGACATTTGATTTTTTATTTATATTTTTTAATCAATTATTTTTTATAGAAATTATACTATTTATTCAATTAAAATAATAATATCAATATCAACTACATTGTTATTATTAGTACTTTTATTGTAGTTATTCATATCATTATCGTGACGATCATAATAATAATTACCATCATTGTTACCATCTTTATTATCGACACTGTTGCTGGTATTTTAATTTTAAAATATATGTTCCAATACCTCATGCTTTTCGTACCTCATCATACCTCATATTTTATATCTTCATTTTCAAAGTCCAATATGTCGATCCAAATCGTTCAATATGATATCTGTACTAAAATATGTTTGAGGATGGAATTTTATAATTTTTGGAAAAAAATTTACTATTTTTTTAAATAGGCAGAAAATCATTGTTTTTGAACAATCCAGATAGAATGATATTGTACCTATCTTAAAAAGTAGTAAAAAAATTGCAAAAATTATAAATTTCATCCCAAGCATATTTTAGTATGAATATCATGTTGAGGTATGATAAGGTATGAAAGACATGAGGTATTGGAACCCTCCTCTTAAAAATAATAATAAGTAATAATAATTAAAATTAAATTTTAAGTAATTTTAATATTATAATTCAAATTTATGATATAATAATGAAATCATATAGTATATTTCACATCAATGATGATGATGATGATGATGATGATAGTTGCTATTTTTAATTTTTTTTGTTATTACTACTACTATTATTGTTGTTAATAATAACAATTACCACAGATATTAATATAAATAATGATATGTTTTTATTTTTCTTAAGAATTAATATTTTCTTCTCTCAAAATAAGAGCATCAAATGTTCTTACAACGAAACTAAATTAAAAAAAAAAAAAAATACTTCTGAGATAACTTCTTCCATTAATAATTTAATATCAATAAAAAAAGGAGAAATAACAAACAGGACCTCCGGAAATTGGACCAAACTTATGACAATCCAAAAAAATTACAGCTGTAATTTAACAACCTTTTGGGCCTCCTTACAATTTGTAAGTTACAAAGAAATGCACCGAGCCCAACTAAATAGGCCCGTTTAGCAATAAATTAATCTCGGCATTAACGCACCGTTTGAATATAGATCTGATCCGTTCGTTGCATATCTACACAAATCATATAGGGAGTCCGAGCATTCAAGGCGGAGGCCGGATTGACCCGAATTATGATCGGACGGTTTGGAGCTAAACTCTAACGGTGCTTTAATGCAGAGTAAGAGGACTCGCTTTAGCTATTAGTTTTCTCCATCTCTTCTGATTCTACAACCTTACACCGTTTCACGGTTCTCCAAATCCGCTTGTCAGAGTCGCCTCTCTTCCGTCACTAGAAGTCTAGAAGCATCAATATTTTGATCTTTACCAAAATAAAAGATCTGACAACAAAGGGGAATGGTGGAGCCGGGATCGACTGTGGCGGTGCGATCGATGTGGGCTTGGGGTCAGTTCCTAGCGCAGGTCGGCGGCCACGGCTGGCTTTGGGGGCCCAACGGCAACGGCCGCTGGCACACCGGCGTCGCCGTCGGTGTGACCGCCGTCGCCGGTCTTGCGTTGGCCGCCACGATCCTCATCTCCGCACAAAGGTACTTAAACCCTTGGTACTGATCCAAAACTGGTGGTTATGTTAGGTGTGGAACACTTTGTTGCAGACGCATCCAGAATTGATTTGTTCCGTGGATTTTTGTAGAAATGGCGAGGAATTAGTATTGGAATAAGCTTTCTGTAAAGAATTAATTTAATTTAATTTGGATGAATTAGCAGTGATTAATATTGGATGAATATAGCCTGACTTGTTATTGGCATGAAACGCCAATGCACCACAAACTAAAACTATTTCACTTTTCAAATGTAAATCTGTATAAAAAGAACAATTATATCATCATATTTTCCTCGGGACTTTCTGTAGAGGTGGTCTTAAATCACCTTGGTCTGGGAGGAAAAGAAAGAATCCTCTGACGAAACAAGAATGGCAGAGCTTCTTCACAACAGAGGGGAGGCTGGCTGATGGTGGTACCAAATTTCTGAAGAAAGCTCGAAGCTGTGTATGATTTTACATTACTTGATTTTTTTTTCTCCTAATAGTATGGACCTTTTGCTATACCAATTTTTGCAGTTGATATTTGTGGAATTGTCACGTAAAACAGCATTTATCCTAGTTTTTTTTTTGTTTATGATTCAGGGAGTTGATATGGAGATCAGAGCGGAAGTTTGGCCTTTCCTCCTTGGAGTGTGAGTTTTATTTTATTATGATTTCATCTCTGTTTGTCTTACATAGTCAGTTGCTTCAGACTTTTAGATAAAAAGCAAATTTTAATGGTAATATTAAATAAATGGGGTGGAGTTGATGCCTTCTGCCTATTTATCTATTATTGGTAGTAGGCAAGGTAAAATAAATGGAATCTCACATGTATGAATTTCAGAGTCAAGTTGCATATAAGAGCAAGTATTTTTTGTTGAGCAGTCTGAGTGATATGCTTTCAACTTTTTGCAGCTATGACCTCCAAAGTTCTGAGGATGACAGAAATGATGTCAGAAAGAAGAACAGGTATCATATACAAATTCTGCTTCATGTGTGTAGTCATTATACTTACATTAAAGCAACATTCGAGGCATATTCATTTTCCCTTTTGTGCATATTTTTTCCTCTTTGGTCCCTTAATTGTTTTATTTTATTATTATATTAGTGGGGTGCTTTATTTATGAACTATCATACATTATTTCTGTATGTATCATTGCTAATGGACATAATCTTGTGCAGGGAAGAATATTTGAAATTAAGAAAACAGTGCCTTGAGGTCTCTGTTTTTAAAATCAAGGAAGAAAAGGAGTCAGATATTTCTCAGATCGAAAATGCACCTAATTCTGATTCCACTGAAGGTGAAGAGTCAATTATCACAGAAGATATCCCAACAACAACTGGTTCTCTCTCAAGGGAACAAGCACACCTTGATCCAGCCACTCCCGAGCTGCCAATCGACACTGATGCTGCTCACAATAATACTTCTGATAAAGAAATGCTTGATGAGAAACCTACATTAGATTTACCTGATACAGAGGAAGATAAGAGTGATTTAACCCTTGTAGACTCATCTGATTGTGAATCATCAACTGACAAAGTACCAAAAAATGTGGAAAGTCAACTCAACAACACAGCTGCAAAAGAACAAGCTGCTCGACCGTGCAAAACCAATGAGGATTTTGCTACATGGCAACGCATAATTCGTCTTGACGCACTCCGGGCCAATGCCGAGTGGATTCCTTTTTCCCCAACCCAAGCTGCTGTATCTAAAGAGACAGCAGTTCAATTGGCTGATACTGTTGGTTTGCAAGACTATGACCACTTGGAACCGTACCGCATCTACCATGCCTCACGGCTAGTAGCAATTTTGGAGGCATATGCTATACATGATCCTGAGATAGGCTATTGCCAGGGCATGAGTGACCTTCTGGCTCCTATAATCTCAGTTATTGAAGCAGATTATGAGGCGTTTTGGTGCTTTGTTGGGTTTATGAAGAAAGCACGTCATAATTTTAGGTTAGATGAGGTCGGTATCAGAAGGCAACTTAACTTGGTGTCTAAGATTATTAAGTGCAAGGATCAGCGTTTGTTTAGTCATTTGGAGAAACTTGAAGTCGAAGATTGCTTCTTTGTATACCGAATGGTTGTTGTCATGTTTAGGAGAGAGCTCACTTTTGAACAGACGGTTTCTCTATGGGAGGTTATGTGGGCCGACCAGACTGCTCGCCGGGCTGGGATAGGGGGGTCCGCATGGGGTCCTATTCGGTTGGATGCACCACCAACTGATGATCTGTTGCTGTATGCAATTGCAGCCTCAGTCTTGCAAAAGAGAAAGGTGATAATAGAGAGTTATAGTGGTATGGATGAGATCATAAGGGAGTGTAACAGCATGGCAGGCCAGCTTGATGTATGGAAGCTTCTAGATGATGCACATGATTTGGTCGTCACGTTGCATGACCGTATTGAATGAAATGGGTCCCTCTCCAACTTTCTTTTTCTTTTTTCCTTTCCTCTTTTTAACTTGATGTATACTTTTTCGGGTTATTACGCTGCTTGGTAGGATGTATTATGCATGTTTTTTGCAACAAGATTTTGTATTTCTGTTTTGTTCAGCAAAGTTCTTTCGTGAAGTTTCAGTGTTGAGAGTTTTTAATCTGGGGACACTCCAATAATTTTCTCGTAGGTGATTTAAATTCTTTTTTTTACTGAGTTTGATCAGACTTTACCATGAGGGAGTTACTTAAAATTAAGTGAAAGAGGAAGAGAAGGATGCTAATGCTAGGCCGAGATCTGGATGTGTAAAAGAAAATGGAGAAACTGGTGCAGAGATCACTGAAGGTAGATCTTCCCCGAGATTTGATATTTGAAAATTTTGATATGTGCAAGTTTGAATTCGAAGTTTCTAGTGTTAGGACCCTTAATGCTTTGTAGCAAATGATTGCTCAAATTGTATTTTTTAATCACAGGAATTGCACTTCTAACTAGTTATTACCAGTGTAGACTGCTTCTATCATGGATTTATTTGGCCTCAGATGGATATTCGGATGATTTTTGGCTAATAATTTCACTTTACTCGTAGATTTCAGTAAAGTATGTTGCGATTGGTAAGGCTTACAAAGTTAACTTCATAAATTCTAAACAACTCTAACATTTCCAAAGTTTATACATAGACCATGATGGCCAAAAGTTGCATGGAGTTGAACACCAGCATTGCATTAGCCTCTCTACATTCATTTCTTGAAAAGATCCAAAGAGTTCCTTACTGTATATACCACTACAATTAATGAGTTTGTCTATCTAATGATGCAAATTTTTCCCAGACAACTTTGGATAAGGAAAGAATAGGTAGCTGTTTGTTGCAGTTAGGTAAGCTATGGAATATAGTCAGTGATTAAAAAACTAGTTTCTGTTAACTGCAGGGAGAATGAATCTATGGTAAATTATTGTTCTCATTTAATACATAAATTTCTGGTTGGAAAAGAAATAATAGATCCAACTTTAGTGCAATCCTCATTTGCATAAACTTCGAATTATTATAACTTTGTTTTTAAAAAAATAACCTTACATATCAAGTGTAGACCGATGAGTAACCCAATTTTTTTGCTGAAATGTTATTCAGCACGGTATAGTATCTATACCTATTTTGAAGATTTAACAACAGATGATAAACATGCAGATGAAATGCTGATCAATATGCTCCAACCAAAATGTTATTTATTCAAACGTCCCTGATTGACATAAAATGAAACTTTACTGATGATAAACAACAGAATTTGGAAAATAAATCCAATAGCTCCAATTTGAAAATGTACGGATTTAAAATTAATTAATTAGATGAATTGTGTTTTTATTAATCCGACAAATAAATTTTGGATTTCGATTTATAGAAAGTTAAATAATTATTGACCTGACCATTTGCATTATTATTCTTAAGCAAACTTTGTTTGTATACAACTCCAATAATATCATTATAGAAATAATGTAGATATTGTTAGTTATAATTAAAAAAAAAATCATTTTATTTTTATCTTACTGTTTTTAGTTAGAATATGTTAGTTTTTATTTGAACAACATATGATTCCTTCAGCAAACAAATGGTTTGGTGGTTATTGTGTGTGAATATGTGAAATTTTTATTAAGTTTGGTGGTTATTGTTTCCTGTCAGCATCACACCTGACTATATAAGTTAATTAGCTAACCTATACTAATGCTTTAGCTCAACGCCCCACCACCAACTTACTATCTTTGCTCAATAAAACCCCTTTAAATCCTGATCCAATCTCACCACCACAATTCATATCATCATAAGCACAATTCAAGCACATCAATTTTTCTAAAACCAATTTTCAAACTCAATTCTAGCAATACCAGCTCATGGGTTCCCTTGCAGCTGCCACCACCGAGAAGGACATCCGTGCCGGTGCTGAGATCATCTATGGCGCTGAAGAGTGCTACAACCACTCCATGGAACTTCTAAAGGCACTTGGTTTCCCTGAAGGCGTCATGCCTTTGAAAAACCTAGACGAAGCCGGTCTTGTGAGAGAAACCGGGTACGTCTGGATGAAGCAAAAGGTGCCATATGAGCACTTCTTCAAGGGGACCAACACCAAGGTTAGGTACGACACTGAGGTGACGGCTTATGTGGAGAACGGGAAGATGAAGAAGATGACAGGTGTCAAGAGCAGGCAGATGCTTCTTTGGGTGCCAATTGTGGAGATGAGTGTTGAAGAGAAGGAGAAGATTTACTTCAAGTCTGCGGTTGGGATTGGCCGCTCATTCCCGGCTTCGGCCTTTGCCGATGATGTGAAAGCTGAAAGTGTCGAGGCAGTGGCTAACTGAGAGAGCAGCATCCGGTTTTATTCGGCTTCGGGTTAAATTAAGATAACAATTATGTACTTATATATTCAAGATCATTTAAAAGAAGAGGGTATGTGATGTATTGTAATTTAGAGAATATATTTGTGTTGTGTTTTTCTTTTCTGTATGATTTATTTTGTTAAGTTAATTTATTTCCGTTCAAGTAATTATGCAAAGATATAATAACAAACTTGCAGTGTGTGATATTTTACTGAGAAGTTTGTCTGGTCTTTCAGTACATGTTATTTGTGATATATAATTGCACATTAACCATTTTCATTCTTTGTGGTAACAACCGCAAGGGAACACATGGACTAATGCTAGAGTTAACTTTGGAATATGGTTTTATAAAAAAAAATGTACTTGAATTGACTTATGATTCTGATATATATGATTTGTTTTGGTGAGATGAGATCAGGAAAGGGACTGTATGGGTGAGATTCGTGCATCCGGTTTAACAATTTATAATTTCAAATGTATGCACGAATTGCAACGCAGATCAAACGATCCAGATCGGATATAATGGGACCCTCTTCTCCCCCCATTAATTAGTATAGGTTATCTAACCTTTAAGCATGCTCAGATGTGATGCTGAGTTGCGTATGTTCATTGTTTTAACTTTTAAGAATCAATCACTGATTGGTTAATGTTTTGGTGAGATAATGAGATGTTTATATAGGGGGAATTTCATGTATATCTATCAAAAGTTTCAATATTACGTATTTATCTCTCTAAAATTAGTAATTATATATTTATTCTTGAAAATTATAAAAACTCACATATTTGTCCAATTTAACTCTATAATATATCAAATATTTCCAAAAATAATTAAATAATATTTTTTTAAACTTTAAAATTTATTTTACAATATTAATTAATAATATGTTGATCACTATACTCTTCCTTCATTTCTCTCATTAGTATGTTGAGTTCTCCATCTGAGTTCTCTCCAAGACGTCAAACCTTCCGAATCTCTCTCCAAACGCACCAAATCACAAATTTCTTCCCGCCTTCCCTCGTCACCTCCCCTCTCACATATTTCTCCCACTCCTGGTTTAATTTTTCTGTCATTGTCTCGCCCCTCTCCGATATGGCATCGGATGTTAAATCGCCCCCCTCTCCGATATGACATCAGATACTGCAATAGTGTTTTTGGAACTTGGGAGTCGGGAACCAATCTATATCCTCCTGGTTTTGCTAAGTAAATACTTCTGCTAGGTTTTTGGAACTTGATGTGAAAAGAGCCAATTTTTCAAATTCATTGACTGTTGTTGTCAACTTTAAAAAAGAAAAAGAAAAAGAAGAAGGAACCAACACAATAAAAGTATAAAATGGGATCTTTCAATTGAGGATTTTTTTAGTAACATCATCGGGTAAAATGGTCAACACACCAGCTTTAGAAAGGAAAATATAAGAAGAATAAAATGGGAATAAATAAAAAATTAATGTTAAATATGATGGATTGAACAAATATGTGAATTTTTACAATTTTCAAGGATAAATATGTAATTACTGATTTTGGAGGGATAAATACGTAATATTGAAACTTTTAAGGGATATACATGAAACTCCCCCTTATATATTAAGACAAAGCATAGTTTTGGAATTCATTCATTGAGATTTCCACATACTGTTAACAAAAGCAAATCCATCAGATATGATATGCGCCTTTCTTTAATGTTACCTCCTCTTGGTTATGTTTTTCAAATTTTGTTTGGTGAGATATTAATTAAGTTGCAAAATTGGTCCCCAATATTTTCCCAATAAATGGGGACAATGTAACTTGGCAGTTCAATGGAGTATCATGTTGGAGAGAGATCTAAAATATAAAGGTAATGAAAGAGAGAATTTTTCACTTCTGTGCTAGCACACTACTCTGCAAGTTTCCTATATATAGTTCCCAAATCCCAATTGCCAATACAGCAATATTTTAATTACGAAAGGGACATTTGTACAATTGAATGATCTCGGCTCACAAGTAGTTTACCAATGGTATTATTTTATTAGCAAAGGAAATATTGAGTTTTTTTTTGCTTTTATGTCCCTGTTTTGAAGCAGAGGGAGATGGAAATAATTTGGGTTAATTGATTGAGATTATAAAATTTAATTTGGAAAATGTATATATTTTGCTTTATAAATGTTGCTAATTAAACATCTATAGTGTTTTTTGAATTTGAATAAATGATTATTGGGATGCAGTTTAATATATGTGAAGTGCTCATGCTAAATTATGTAAAAGCTAGTGTTGTACAAAATTGGTCAGTTCGAACGACAGTTGAACAACCCAATGTGGAATATATATTGAGATATGATATGACACGACAACCAAGATTGCGTAAATTGATATAATATCATTTATCTAAGCAAAATTTATGCTTGGAAGCATCTTCTTTTAGTTACACGCTCTTAATATTTCTTTCATTTCCCTCCAAAAGAAAAGCCTCATTGTGGGACAGAACTATATTTTGTAGCTGAATTGTTTCCGAATCTCAAACATATCACTAATGCTATATAGTATATAGTATATACTAATTAAGTGTTTCTACACCGATGCTGCACAAAGGGAAGTTACAGATCATCCCAAAGCATATTCTCCCGGATTAAACGCGGCAATACTTTTTCTGTGAAGCAAAGCGAGCCGCTCATAAACCCATTTATACCTCAGTTGTTACCCGTTATAATTTGTTCTGCGAAGTTCTGTCAAAAATATCATGCATCCAACGGTCCAACCTTCTGTTTGTTCTTTTTGTGAGATAAAACGGGCCAAGCACAAGCATACATCAAATTTGGTGCTACCGTTTCAGAACGGCCCGATATAATAAAATTGTTTCTTTTAGGTTATCATTGAAACTTGAAAGGCTCAGGAAGCGTTTCTTCTCTCTCCTTCGGTCCTTCCCCTTCCTCTCCATTCACCTCCTAGACCACGGGTAATGATTTCATCAGAGTAGTTTTAACTTCATGCAGCACACGACCTGTATGTAAGCTGCGCTGTTTTGAATCTATAGTATGTGCAGCGCACGAAGCTAAAACTGCTCCGTTAAAATCTTTACCCTTAGACGGTTAGATCACCTCGCCTCTGCGCCGCTTCCTCTCAATCTCTCTCCAGTTAATTAGACCGGTCTCTCATAGGGTTTTGCTCGTGCTCTGTTGTCTCTCTCTCTCTCCGTCAACTTTAGGGTTTCCTCATCGTGCTTGGCATTATACTCTTACTCTCTTTTGCCTGAGATCTTCTCTAAACGCCTCAATCAATCTCCTGTTGGAAACCTGAGTGTTTTAGTTTCTGTCAATTGAGACAATGAAGTCAGGGAGGAAGAACCTTAAAAGGGCATCTGAAGAGAAATTTCTCTCTCTAAAAGAAGGAGAGAGCATCATGCAAGTGGTTCCTTGAGAGGCTCCAATTTAATGAGGTACCAACTCTGACAACAAGGATTATACTATTGTGATACTGGTACTAGTTTCATGTAGGGTTATGTAGTACTATTATTTAGGATTGCTGGAAGGATTTATGTCTCAGCTCATGATTCTGTTTAATCCTTTGGGTGGCAAATTGTTTTAGTTTGATTTTCAGTTCAATTTACTATAATAATTAACATCAATTGAAAAAATTATTTTGGTATGTACTCTTGTTGGTTAGAAACAAGGCCCATAAATAGTTGTCCCCAAAAACCTAATAACTTCGAAAAAACCTTTTTCTGGAAGCAATTCCTGCTTTCTTTCTATCAAATGTTCAAATCCTTTAGTACTTGCCAGTTTTTTTATGTTTCATCTATGATTTTTAGGTTTTGGATCCAGTGGGGGTCAAATCCCTAGCCTTCTTTCCAGCAAAGTTTCAGAAGAGCTTTTGGATCAAAAGAGGTACTATTCATATATAAAATGTAGATGTAAATCAAAACAGCATTTTTTCTTTAATTTTTCTTGGTTTTATGAACACAGTAGTACCATACTGCTGCATCTTATAGTTGATTTGAGGTTTACTTATTTTTTTTTTTTAACAAAAGTGAAACACGGAGCACCACCTTTCTTAATAAGAATACCTTTTTTCTTTTCTCTGTGTAAGATAACATAATATCTCATTAGCAATTTAGCATTAACAACACTATCTAGGATGTATCTGACTTTTTATGAAGTCTGTTTGAG